>JBAMJV010003514.1:50000-137211 GCA_037951105.1 Echinarachnius parma
CGTTTCAACCATTTTGCATACAAAATTGTGCATGTGATGTTTCTTTTTTAATAATGATTACATAGAGAGATCATCAACAACTATTTAAATAAACCTCTTCTGACATCTTCTGGAAAAGTGGAAGCATTCATTTTCATTTCTTTTTTTCAAAATCATCGAAAAAAACCTAGGGTCCCAGGTTTATTCCGATCGGATATATTTTATTGATATTTCAGCTGTTTTTGAAACCGATTTTGATCAAATAAAGTTATGTCATTAAAATTGTATGCTCTTTTAGATTTGACACTCAATTTTTCATTACCTCACAAAAAAAAATGTTTGAAGCGCCCTCTAGACCAAAATTAAACTACCCTTTTAAGCACATTTGAATTTGTGATTTAAAGTTTTGTTTTTCTTAATTTAGTAATATCTAAATATGGTACAAAATATTTCATGATACATATAATCACAGAAGACTACAACCTTTTGTTGTTTTGTTTGCATCATTTTAATTCTAAATCACCGTGAACTTTAAGATTTCACCAACTTGATGTACATACGATCTTACGGCTGCCTTTTAAAAAATTATTTTTATTGCTTCAAATCAAAAACATTTACAATCGTTGATCATTATAACATTTGATTTACATAACAAATACAATACAATTCAGAATAAACAATTGAACATGTACAAACAAGTAATTAATATCAAACCAAATGAGAGGTCTCCACCTCTTTGCGTGTGTATTCTGTTTTCCTTTTCTAAATTCAATTATATATTCCACGTTTTGAAGAAAATCAAGTTCTTTTGTAAAAACGTAACAATGACAGATTCTTTTCTTCGAACTTTGTTTTATAAATAGGCTGCCTTGGGTACATACTGTGATTTAAACAAATGAATGCGTAATGAGTATTGTAAAGCCTTGAGTTGTGTTCATACCTGCAAAGCGAGGCATCAGCTGGGTCATGTTACAAATACTGGTCTCGATCTTCTGAAGATTCATGGCAAGCTGCGATGCATTGTTTGAAATGACGTTCTACAAGCAAAATTGAATAACGAGTAATTGAGTTAAGGTTCTTATACAAATTAAAGGAGCCTTAATTCTACGTTCTTAAAAAAAAAGAATAGCGAGTAGTTGAGTTAAAGGTTACTATTCATATTAGAAGAGAGTGGTCCGAATAGTATGAGAAAGGGTCGCTTATCATAATGTGCAAAAAGAATTGTTGCAATTCATAACCATACGAATCATACGAAAATTGTATAATGATGTTTTTGCCATTCTTGAAAGCATCATTGAAGCTTAAAGTAATTTGAGTTACTACAGTTCAATTTTACCAGAATTTTACTATCTCTTTAATGTAATAAGCAAGTAATTTGTTTGGTTTGCTGGCCCCCTTGAACTGCTCATGTTAGTATAAAGCCCGGCGCAGACAGAGCCGACTCGACCCGATCCGACTGGTTTTCAGTCAGGCTAGAGTCAGTTTCGCTCAGTCGGAGCCGATTCAACATGTTGAATCGGCCTTGAATTGTACCTACGTTTTTTTTTTATTTTAAATTTAAATGGCACTTGACTGGAAAAACCGGAGTCCTGAGGCAGCACATACTGAGTTAATCAGGCTGAAAACCAGTCGGATCGGGTCGAGTCGGCTCTGTCTGCGCCGGGCATAAGTGTTTAAAGCGCATACCACTTACCCGTTGTGCTTCAAGAACTGCCATAATGCCACTTGCTGCCGCGAATTCGATGCCCATGGTTGTTAAGTAAAACCAACCTTCATTCCGTCCCCCATTCAAAGTCAAAATGGTCTCCAAGTTGCTGTCAATAAATACAAATAATACGATGTATCGAGTCCCGTTATGAACAACACCATTTTACACTTATATTTACACATATTAAAATCAATTATCATGGTTTATTGAGCTAATGAGAAGAGAATAAAAATTATCCCAATTCGGAATTTTAAAAAAATTTAAAATTAAAAAAAAACGTAGGTACAATTGTATTTTCCCCCGTCACTTTTTTAAAGTCATTATGTGATTTGAGTTTTCTGTCCATGTCGGAGATGGATTCCCCCCCCCCCCCCAAAAAAAAAAAAGTTTGAATAGGGGGGTGGATGAGTGAAGTGAGCTCTATCCAAATTTTATTTGGATGTTTGGAATGTTGTTAACTTTGCAAGGCCCCTTATGCAGTATGGTACTAGTAGTCCGAATAAGTATTAAAGGGAGTGGCTGAAAGCGCTTCAAAAAAAGTACTTCAACAGGGCACTTCAAGTGAGGTACCGAAATACTAGGTGTAATATTTATAAAAAAAGACATTACTATAAAACGAAATCTCTGTTCGATCAAAATCGGTACGGAAACGGTTACAATATCCATACATATATTTATCATTTGGATCGAATATTGGCCCCCCTCTTTATTCGATCATTTCAAAGCCAAATAACAGTATTGGAAAAAGTAACCGAAAAGTTTTATATTTGCCCCAAAAAATATTAATATTGTTGAATTAGAAATTTGAACCTTAGTATCCTAAAAGCAGAACTATCGGAGGAAATTAAGGGCACGTCGTCAGCCCGCCGGTGAGATTTGGCTTACATTGACCGCACGTTCGCATCTCGCCACGCCTCTAGTGCTGGGCTGGAGATATCGACAAGCCTGCATCAAAGACGCTTAATGGAAAGACCGACCACTGTACAGCTATCCTGCACAAAGTGAATTGGCAGAGCGCGATGTACAAAATTAACACGCATTTTGATACGCAGGCTATTCATTATGACGTCACAATAACAATGTTACTTCGCTTGACTAAAAATAATTTCAAGAAGACTTGATAAAGTTTGACATTAAAATACGCGGGTAGCCATTGCCATTTTTTCTCTACACGGTAAGATCTTTAAATTTCAAAAATATATTTCTCACAGCTATAATTTCAAACGTAAAAAAGCTATGGAATATAATTTTAAAATGTTTTTTCATTAATACAAATGAACAAGATTGAGTAATACCCACACCTCTAGGTGTACTGAGTGTTCTCTTAAGCTCGATTTGAATCTTCATTTTGCCTGAAGGGACATCGCTGCGCGACCGCCAGTGATCTGTCTTGTAATTCAACAGTCTTTGCCTGCATACCATGCACACGTGCGCGATATTTTGCATGCAGCGCATACGCGGTTGAATTGATCTGTGTCACAGATCGTTTTACTTCGAACCTTTTAATGCTCAATTAGTCAATTTCATTTGTCGAAATCTTTACATTAACAGATAAGTTATGAGATATTATTTCACATAGTAGGTGTTGAAATCATATTTGGCTTTAAACCGACCGATAACAAATCTACGTACATTTGGTGATTATATACCAAATTGTCTTAGGGTTGTGCAGTAGTTTTAATCGCAATTATACCTCGAATTGGTGAAAATTATTGTTTCGGTTATGAAATCTTAATTTACACTTACTCAATCGTGAGTTCGTCTTTGCCCTCTTTAAGTTTCCAGTTGCATAAAATCAAGGTGTAGTACGCCATGTTGGGAACAATTCCAAGGAAATCAGCCACGCCCTTGTAAGGTATCGCCATCTGACTCGGCAGTTTCTAGAAGTGAGAAATTCAACAACAATTTTACAATTTGCACCGTTTCATACAACTTTTCCAATTGTTGTAAAAGTCAAAGTATTTAATAAGTTTGAACCAGCCGTTTACAAAATGTAAAAAATACTTCCTCTTTTTTCAAAAATTTACAAAACAGGTTTTCAAATAGTTGTTGATTATCTCTCTATCTAATCATTATTTCAACAAATAATCACATGCGCAATATTTTTGTATGGTTGAAACCAATGAGTTTTTAGAGAGCGCCCTTTTGAATTTTAACGGCTCTTTTTTAATGATAACATTTTTTTTTACTTAGTCATTTGTAGTTTTGTATCCCCTTCAAGCATGGTGGAGTTATAATTATTAGTTTGTAAGTCCAACTTCGAGTTAAGTTCAACTTAGGATCTTTAATTTTGAACCCCCCCCCCCGGTTTTCTTTTATAAGCTGATCTAACTCACGTGGGGGATGTTCTCCGGACCTTCGCACCAGACATAGCCATGTACAATGGCTGTGAGGACGAGGTGGGCTAGCCTCCATGCTCTGACGTCATCACCCAGACATGCGTGGTCCAGAAGGGGTACCTTTAAGAAAATATTTTACAAACCAGAAAGAAATAAAAGAAATAAGCACAATGCCCCAATTTCTCATCGGTGGCACAACTTTTTGTCTGGGCTAACTAAAAAAGACAGACATTGCCTGTAACAGGTTTAACCGTTTCATACCTGTGTAATTTCACTCGTGCATTTGGATGCTTTGTCATGTGCCACTTGAGAAATTCGTATTATTTCTTTTCATTATCTGATCAATTCCGCCATTTCTAGTTAGCCATCAGGACAAAGGGCAGTTTGACATTCCAGTCATAGCATAACCGGTCACCTGTATTATCATGTCCTGGATGATCCAGGAGGAAATATTATAGGTGCAAGGACAATTATTTGTTTCATTTCACGGGACAAAAAAACTTTCTAAGACATGCCTCAGGAATTCATCCTTGTCACCTAGTGTTTTTCGCTGATGCAGGTCTCGTCGAGTCAAGAATGCTAAACATGCTAAAGGAGGCTGATGCAGAGATCAGCGAATCATAAATGCTACATTTTTGTGTAAAACGGAATATCGAATTGTGCCTACAAAAAATCACACACACATGCAAAATCCGATTCACCACGAATACACATAATACACATCAATCATTCCATGGAAATGTGCGGACATTTTGAAAATTCGTTTTTTGCCGGGTATTATTTTTGTTGCAACGTGCTTATATTTCTCTTATTAAACATGTTTTGGAACGATTATTCATACAACATGATCATTCAAGCATGTGTTTTCAATGAACGTCAATTCACAGAACCGCACGTTCTATTTTTTTTTCGGGAAAATGTAAGTTTGTTTACACAGCGCCCTCTACCATGACAATGCAGTCGCTTTAATGGAGAGAGATTTCCTTACCTTCTGAACCCTCTGGCGAAGCGACCCATCTTTGATATATTCCTTGGTATTGAATGCAATCGCCATCCACTCAGCAAAGTAGGATGGCAACTGCGTCTGAACATCGAAAAGGTAAAGTAATATAAATCATGGTATCGAATCTAGTGCATGCATTGTGTTGTGTTGTGTTGTGTTGTGTTGTGGTGTGGTGTGTTGTGGTATGTTGTGTTGTGTTGTGTTGTGTTGTGGTGTGTTGTGTTGAGTTGTGTTGTGGTGTGTTGTGCTATGTTGTGTTGTGGTGTGTCGTGTTGTGTTGTGATCTGTTGTATTGTGTTGTGTTGTGTTGTGTTGTGTAACGTGGTGTTGTGTTACGTTGCGCTGTGTTGCGTGGTGTGGTATTGTATTGTGTTGTATTGTTTTGCGTGTGTTGTGTTGTGTTGTGTGATGTGTGGTGTTGATTTGTGCTGTGTCATTTTTACGTATTGTGCTGTGAAGGATGTGTTGTACTGTAGTGTGCTGTGTCACATGCATTTTGTTGTGATGTGTTGTGTTGTGTTGTGTTGTGTTGTGTTGTGTTGTGTTGTGTTGTGTTGTGTTGCGCTGTGGTGTGCTGTGTTGTGTTATGTTGCGTGGTGTTGTGTTGTGTTGCGTTACCATGTGGTGTGCTGTGTTGTGACGAGTTGTGTTTTGTGCTGCGTTGTGTCGTGTTGTGTTGTGTTGTGTGATCTTGTGTTGTGTGATGTGCTGCGTTGTGTTGTGTTGTGTGGTGTGATGTTGTATGATGTGTTGCGTGATGTTGTGCTGTGCGGTATTGTGTTGTGTAGGATGTGTTGTACTGTGTTTAGATGTGCTGCAGTGTGTTCTGTTGTGTGCTATATGGTGTTGTGCTATGTTGTGTCGTGTGGTATTGTGTGGTATGTGGTGTAGTTTTGCGTTGCGTTGTTTTGTGTTGTGTTGTGATGTGCCGTTTTGGTTGTTTTTGTTATTGTATTATGTATCATTTGTCTGCTTATTGAAAGTTCATGAACATATTGGTCGACATTGAGTACAAGTATATGTGCTGCTGCTGTCCTCTACAATATGCACACAGGTATATGTCCTTCAGACCTGAAAGCAATGCTGCCTCAACCCTACCTCATAAGACGCGCAACTCCCACCAGTCTGTCAATGCCAAGTCACGCTCTCAAAGAACCTTCATCAAGATCTCACTCAACTGGCAGGAGTTTCATCCACACGGCAGTCACCGTCTGGAATAGCCTACCAGGGAGCGTAGTTGGAGTTATCCATGACAGCGGAGCTCAATCTGTCAAGAGTCGAGTGCATCAGTACCTTCTGCAGTTGGCATCACGTAGCTAAGGGCTCTTTCAAATTGTATTAAGCTGCTGTGAACAATTGATTGGCCCATGAAGATGTCTTATATAGTGCATTACATGTATTGTCTATATTTTAGTTTGACCTGTGTCTTGCTAGTGTTCACTATAGCATTATGCTATGCTATAATGATTATACAAATAACAACAATTTTAAAAATGTTCTACCCTCGAGAAAATAAAAACAAAAAGAATATTGCCTTTTATAGTAATTGAAGATATAAACTCAATCAAAACAATCTTCACGATAGTTTATTTAACTATTTAACTAAATAAGTGCTTCCAATGCACTACTTTTCTGCATGATTTAATTTATTTAGGGGAAATAAATCAACGTACATTAATTTAACCCTAATAAGGCCGAGGGCTATTATGGCACCACCCCCTCCCCTCCAAGACTTTTTTAATTGCTGCGGAACGCGTAAATCACACCCCTCCGCTTCGTGACTTTCTTACGCATCTTTTAAAACAAGATTTTCAAAAATCGGACCTAACGTTACGAAGTAACGTGACCTTTTGTCTTTGCATGTCAGTCCGAAATTTGAAAATGTTCGTGAAAGAACAAAGAAATACATAAGAAATTGTCCAAACAATAGAAAACATAAGGAATAACCTGGATCTTCCAAATTTTGTAGTTGTATTATCATTTTAAATGGTCTAAAGAATATGATATGCAGTGAAAACCAATGTTTAATTATCAAAAATCTACGTTTTATGGGTACAAAATTGAATTTTATTACCATATTTGCATAAATTACCATAATTATGCAAATGAGTGATTTAACCCAAAAAAATGAAATAATCAGCGGCGATCGGGCGTTTCACGGCCGAGATCATAAATGGGGAGTGGCCATTATGCCCCCCCCCCCCCCCCCCCCGGCCGTGAGAAGCTGAAATAGCCCGGCCTTTTTAGGAAATAATTGAAAACCATATATGAGATATGAGCGAACATGTAATATATTTGCTAAACTCATTGCCATGACTTTGCACGCATTTTAAAGTCTCCTAGGGAGAATTTCAAAGTCAAACATTTCAATCATAAATATCTGTATAACGAAAGAGAAGTTTGGAAAACAGAAAAGTTGTCCATGCTTCTATTGGTAGTACGAATACAATAAGGTTTAATTGTGAGTACTGCTAAAAATCTTAGAATTGTATTGAAGGTAAAGTTAAAATAAAATCACAATTGTATGATATACATTTCGTGTTTCTTACCAGTGGATGCTCAGGCGCAAATCCGTATACGGGATGAACATCGAACTTCTCTGGACTCGGTACAGCCATGTTGAAGCCAACGTCGAGAAACGTGTTCACGCTTAAATGGGCTAATAATGATATATAGGTACAAATCACTATCACCAATACTATAACCTGGCCTGGCTACCATGATATTGACTTAACTTGACTGTGATCGTCTGTGTACTAAGTTCTATCAACAAGGTCAGGAAGTGCGGTGATTCAGATCGTCTGTATAGGCGTAGGAGGCGGGGCTGGGGGTAGCGCTGCTGCTGCAGCCCCCAACCTCCGCCACCCCTCCTCCGCAACTAGTAGTTTAAAAAACGGCCATATTCGTGAAGAATGCACCCAAGATTCGGGCAAAGCACGTGATATTGGGGCAAAGTCATGTAATTTCTGGGCAATTTAACGTCATTTTGGGGCAATACCATCTCATATCCGGCCAAAATCGTGCATGTGACTTTCGTATTAACCCATCAATAAATAATCGCGCAAAAGACCTCAGCCCCTGAGAAAAATGTGCCTCTACGCCCATGCTTTTATTACCACAATCTGGCCTAGCTATCACGTTACTGACCAGACTTTATTTTGATCGTGTTTGATTTTGATGTGTACTGAGTTCTATCAGCAAGGACAAGGTCAGGACAGGAAACGAAGCGCAGTGACGAAGCCAGGGTCAAGCAGGGGACGATTGTATATGTGTGGCCCAGATTGGGCTTTTACTCCTTACCCTTACCCTAACCGTAGCCCCCTTTTCTACCCCTAAAACCATAAGCAAGACACGCAGGGGTGATATTTTTAGGTGCGGCACAGATTGTCTTTTTACTCATCTAATTCTTACCCTAACCGTAACCCTAACCATAATCAAGACAAGCAGGGTGGTACTTTTAGTCGTGGTTCAGCTAACCGCAGTGGCTAACCGTGGTCAGACTGTTTGGGGGTGGGTAGTGAATTATTGAGAGTCACTTTTTGTATTTCTGTATTTGTTCACAGATTTCCAGTTATTTGGTATTGATTTGTTTGTATTGATGGGGGGACTTGCCCCCGTGCCCCCCCCCCCCCCCACCCCCTCCTCTTCCCATGGGTATGTCACTGCCTTTATCCTATAACCTCCATTCACCCTGCAATCTGACCCGTTTTAAATAGCAATTATTATTGTGCGGGCGGGTATCAATACGCACGCATTCATACATGGGGGATATTGTCGAAAATCGAGTTGACCAAACACTGTAGAGAACAAATACATAATATTGTACATGACACACTTGACTGATTTTTAACGTCATACGATGCATTTTCAAATAGATACAAATTGCCATACGACTCTTTGTCATAAAATATGGATGCATAATGAATTCACCATACAACGCGAGACCCATATAGAGGTGCTCTTTTTGGACTTTGGAGTATGGCTAGAATTCACAAAGAATGTGTTTGTAAGCGATTGTATAAGGGGCCCGATGAGGTATTTGATTTTTGTTTTCATCCAAATTGAAATTGTTGTCTTAAAACCACTTGTGGATTCCATAAGCTTTCAGGAAATGCATACGTTGTGAGGTAGGAGTTAGATGTTTAGTTGATTAATTAATGTTATTCGATGTCATATATTGTCTGTGCCGGAAGTTGTTATTCTCCAACTTGAATTTTAAATTTTAAATTCTCTTTTTCCTAAATATTGCAAATAAAATTTTCCAAATCTAAATTTTTACCATCCATGTTGTGTTCCTCTTCTTCCAGAGTGAAGTAGCAATATTCATTTTCATGCATAAACATGGCAGTTTTCAAGTGATTAACATGTCCTAAACTTCCGTTGAACTAACTACTGCAATTTCTCATGCCATCGACCTATTTTCATCCACGTCACATTCATCTAACAATTATCAATTTTATCCATGACTTTTAAAACTCACTTTTGCGGAAAATCGGATTGTTTGACTAAAATTGCAAAAACTTGAAAAGTATTTACTTAAATTGAATGAAATGTGTGTGTATTATTCTTTGTTTGCAGATAAACCAAATAATGATTTTGTTTTTTAGAGTTATCCTTATAGTAAAGGAATGTAAATAACATGAATTTCACATGAATTTTCTGATTTTTAGTAAAAATTTCCTTTTCACTATGTAGATAGCTAAATAATGTAAAAAGCTATCATACTTTAAAATTATGAGAAACAAATTTGTCTGGATGGAACCCAAAATGTATTTCAGAATTAGACAAATTAAAATCTGGATCCTGTTTCTCTTTTATTAATCCTTAAAAATTGCCAGTTGGGATGTAACTTCTCAAAATAAGTGTGCAACATTGCTTCAAATAATTTGTAAGCACAAGAGGAACATACTAGTGATTCGTTAATTTTTATTTCAAATAAAATTAATCATTAACAGGATTAGCTTCATGAAGCAGTTTGGATAACAACTAAATAAAACACAAATATATACAAAAAGACATTGATTACCCAAGATATACACAACATTATATATCATATTTATAATGTTTGAAGGAATAATGCAAAATGTATAACATGGAAAACTCAGGTCCAATAAAAAGATTGAATTAATAAAACCAACTTAAAATGATGAGGGAAAATTACAAGATATGCGGTAAACATAAAATATGAAATTACATAAATGATCAGATAGAACCATTTCCTGTAGATATAACATATTTCAATTCCATAGATTAACAATTCAATAAGCATGCATATTCTCCAAAAATTTTTTGTTTAAATCATAATGACAATAAAAACAAAAGTAATCACTTCCAAATTTGCGTCATCACCAAAATCCTATTTTAATTCGTACATACGTACTTGCATGATTTTACTATATTATTTCAATCTTAAAACCAATAACGTACGCAAAAATGATTTATGTAAAAGAACAATTTAGACTTATTAACCTTACACCACGTATGAAAATTTTCAATACGATATTGCTTATGATCCGTTATTGGAAAGACATCATAAGTTTATAGGCTCATCTTTTAAAAACAAATTAATCGCTCAACTTATCTTAATTACAATCCATTGTTTAATTAGATACAGTATTGGTACAATCATCGTGAAATACAAAATACATACAGTAATACAAGCATTAGAAAAACACAATAAAAAAAAACATATACATGAACACCACTGTGAAAAGTTTTGTCTTTAAAGGAAATGTTTATAGAACATTGGGGCCCAGTGGGGCAGATAATTTTGTTTTCATCAAAATTGAGGTTGTTATCTTAAAATAATCTATGGATTCTAAGCTCTCAGAAAATACATACTTTATACCTAAATAATGCAAGAGAAATTATCAAAAATTAACAATTACCATCCAAATCTTGTTTTCATATAAAATCATAGTCATTTCATCCGTCATATGAATACCGTATCCTACACTTATATTGATCTAATTATTGATCTAATTAATTATCAATGTCGTCTATTACCTTAAAAATTAATTTACCAAAATTATGGTGGGGCCTGTTTCATGAAAGGGTCATATCTCTAGGACGTCCTAACTGTCACGTGACGGTCATGTGACTATGACTGAATTACGTACATGTAGGACAGTTGTCCTAACTTTGCGATCGGAACAAACACCATCATCGGTCAAATGTAAACATGTTTTATGGAAAGCTTGCGTTACTAAAACCAGTCAAAAGGGGACCCGAGAAAAATAAACAAAGCTATGTTGTATTCGTATATGATTCCTTTTATAATATTTGATCAAAATGAGTTATCAATGGCACCGAAATAATCCCCGAGGGCAGTGTTATGTACAAACTTTGCCCCCCCCCCCCCCCCCCAATTGAAGAATAATATAGGAATGAATATGATAGTGAATATGAAGTATTTTTCGTTTGTATAATTGTTATACTTGGTTAGAGCCCAAGCCTCAGATCTGCCCAGCCCCAATCTGATTAAGAGTTTTCGAATCGCAATTACATGATGTTTAAAGGATGTATGGTTGATTCAATTCATACGTTGCGATCTTATGCATGCTTCGTTTGTATATTATCATACTTTAAAAAAATACTTTTTTTGCATGTGTTTGTTTCTGAGAGTTCGTGTTTAATGTATCTGTGTATATATTTATTGGTAGTCAAACATAACAGCTGTTTGCGTATGTGTGTTGTGTATAAATGAGTATGTGTATGAAATACGACCACATTATCTGCAAAATAATATCATTATTTGGTTGGTATAGCATCATAATATATTTATATGGAGTAGGTTCATGCCCCTATTCTTAATTGGTTGGTATAGCATCATAATATATTTATATGGATTAGGTACATGCCCCTATTCTTAATTGGTTGGTATAGCATCATAATATATTTATATGGAGTAGGTACATGTCCCTATTCTTCTGAGGAGAAGAGTTGCCTTTCTTATATCCTGAAATGTCATATTTCTCTAAATGATTGCTTTAAAATACAATAAGTCCCACCGTGGAAAAAAAATACGTTAAGGCCGGCCGAAATGTAATACATTTATGTATTATAATATTTTGTTATTTTGTTTTTATTGTGTTTGGTATATATGTATGCGTACGCACCCAACACACCCCCTGGCTACGGGCCTGAAAGGTGATATTTTGTGAAGTTTGTTGGTACAGTTCCAATGGAGTTGTTCATGCGTGACATCACATTACAAATTCAGCAAAGAGCCACATACGAGGGCAGCATACAAGATTTTAATCAACATAAATCTTGATTGGATTATCAAAATCTGCTCAAACTTTCGCAGTTAGGTTTCGAAAAATTGTTTCCCATTCACCCAATTGGCTTAGAGAGAGAGCTATAGTATTACATTGTCAAAATCCATACAAGAATATTTCGACATTTTTGTTGTGGTTGCTTTATATTCGTAAAGTCAACATTAACATGTTGTTTGATTTACCTTTTCACTTGGGTGCCATCCCCAACTATCATCTGAAAACTGATGATTTGTAAATCGTGGATACTCCTTGTAAAGATGTCAAAAAATGGTACTTAATTGTACAATTAGATTACATTTCCCCCTTGCTTAAATGTCACGTACATGTACTCAATGCGATGTCTACTAATAATTGAAACATATTTTTCTAAAAATTGGTATCAGACAAAGATTTACTACCCCATTCGGGTCAACACATAGGCCTACTCTCGTCAAAGTATGGTTATCTCAATAGTTGTTACGATAGTAGTTGAACAGAAGCGCAGCAAGAGTGCCCAAAAGGAACCGCGTTGTCCACGGTGACGTCATAACACGTTGGAACCACGTGACTCCGCTGCCGCCCGATGATTGGCTCGTTCCTCCATCGCGCGAACCCTGCATGCCTTTCAAAAATGTGATCAATTCTGTATAGGGATACATTAAAAGAGAGAGAAGGGACGGGATACAGAAAAAAAAAGAGCGTTAAAGGAGAGGAGGAGGAGAAAATCACAAAATAACAAATAGAAAATTGGGTAAAGAGCGAATTTAAAGTGAAAGCAGGAATTGTATAACTTAATCTCGATCATCCATAACAAAGCTTGCCGAATTATGTTCGGGATTAGCACTTACAAAACTTATGTCAATTATAGATTTGCATGATCGAGTTGGTTTAAAATCATTAGCAGCAAGGCGAGGTTCTCATTAAATCTCGATGGTATATGGTGACATATGATTTAACTCCACCTTATTTTAAAAGATCCTTTCAATGTTGTTATTATAATTACTCACAATTCTTGTTAATTATTGTTTATTGTTGTTAATTATTGTTAGTATATTGTTGTTAAGGGACCCCGTGGTAGATCAGCAATGTCTGCATAGTATACAAATAATGAATGTTTATGAGTGGAATGGTACGGATATTTGCATGAAAATACTCGTACCATTCCACGAATGGAAAAAACATTCATTATTTGTTTTATATGACACCTACCTTATTTGCTTCTTCGCGTTATAAGAATCCGCACTGTCGATTAAATCGTCCAAATCGGCATACGTCAGCAAAATAATTTCCGGTTTTGCAGCCATGTTGTGTAAAAAGTACAGCTGCCTTGCATGGAGTGCGTAATGTGTGTTAATGCGCTTGTTCATGAATGGAAAATCTGCGCAATGCGCGCAGTTATTTTTAACGCGCGCTGGCTCGCACAAAACAACAACATAAAAAAGTACCATTCCACGTTTAATGACGTCAGAAATCGTGGAATGGTACTCAAACAAGTTCTGTTCAATGAAAATAGGGAGCTTTAGATTTCTCATCCATGACGCGGAATCTTCTGATTTGGGGAAATCAGCCTTACTGCGCATGCGCGAGTTTAGTCCATCCTGCGTCGCCATCATTTCACAACCGTTGTCGGTCATTTTTACGTTTTCGCCAAAATTCGCGGCGCGGCAAGTTTGACTGTGTGAAATTCTGAGATGGTCTAGTATGGGTGTGGCCGAAGTTGTGACAGAAATTGCCCGTATGGTAAGCTAAAATTGTATATTTTGAGAATATTAGATTGATTTCAAGCAATCTTGATGTAGCAAATGCTTGGATAAGTCTGTTTAGTGAATAATTTGTTTGTTTTTTTGGCAATTCGAATGGAAATTTTGATTTTTTTTTTTTTAACTTAATCTAGATTGTCGAGTTGGATAGGTGTGTCCCATGCATTGAATTTCATGTTGTACTTTTACAAAACCAAGTAGGCCTAGTCCTAGACACCTGGCTTGCCTCTTTTATTTCAGTAATTCACCAAATCCATTTTGTTTTCAAAAAGTGGAAAATACTACCTCAAATCGGGACAGCCACCCAAAATCAAAAATATATATACGTTTCTACACCAGTAACGGATCACCTGCCCAATTTAAATTTTAAGTAGTAAGTTAATTTTATTTTAAAATTAAAATGCTGAGATTGTGTCTAAAAGATCATTAACGTTGCTGATGTTAGTCTTGTTATCATGCTGACCGTTTGATTGTTATAATTATCATATGTAAGTTTGTGAGTTCATTATTCATTTGATTGATGAAGTGGAACTTCCAAGGTGTCATGTAAACGGCGCTGAATGGGCCATCCCTCCGAATTTATTGTATTTTTCTGTTTTACTTGTGCTATCGGAAATAAATTAATAAAATAGATAAACAAAATAAATAAATACATTTTCACTACAAACAGAATTAAAACAATTATGTCGTCGATGGAATTATTATTTGCACTACAAAAATGAAGTTCAGATCTTGTTTAAACTCTGAAAATAAGGAAGAATTAATCTTTAAAAAACGATTGTGAAGTTAAGCTCATTATGGAAAATACAAAGAAATAGTGAAAAGGAAAAGGAAATTTTAAAACTTCATGTAACTTCCAACTATTATATATTTCACCTTATTCTATGACAATTATTATTTTTCTAATAATTTACACATACAATTCATGTATCCTTTGTTGATTTAATATTCTCATTATTGGTTTTTAATCGACATTATAGTATAATCTATCAATTGTTATAATGATACCCATACATTCAGTGAACTCAAGTGAACGTTATAGGAAAATCACCTTTGTTGGTCTTTGCCGTTTCTTGAACCACATCCGGACTCCCAGAAGCCTTTGCAATTTTGGTGGACGGTTGCACGTTAAAGCTAGAGTAGCAATACAGAATGGAAACATTAAAGGGATAGTTGAGTTTTGGTATAGAGGGCGCTACACAAAATACTTTTTTGTGAGAAAATGAACAGCTGAGTGCCAAATTTGAAATAGGATACAATTCTTATGACAGAATAAACTTTATTTGATCAAAATCGGTTCAGAGACGGCTGAAATATCTATAAATATAACCATTTGTAATTATTTTGGGGCTTCAAAACAATTCAATTATTTTGAATCAGCCGTTGAAAAAAAAATTACACTTTTCCAAATGTACAAAAGATGTTTTTTTTTATTTGTTGATGATCTCTCTATTTAATTATTATTTTAACAAAACATCACATGCACAATTTGTTTGTTAAGCTTGCCGACGGGGAGTCTGACGTCATACGCATATAATTTGCATACATTACCGAAGTGGTCTATTCATTGGATGTAGCACCTTGCACGTTTCTAGCAAGTTGTTTTAGGTGTCAACAGCATAATTACGCATCTTGAATTGAATCTGCTTTTGCATTTGTCCTTATGTGTCCCAATATAGAAATCATTCTAAGAAAACTTATCTTTTGTAACAAAATGTTATATTCCTTGGTGTGATGGTCTAATTGCATAAACAATGTTATTCAAACAAATCAAGTCAAATCGAGTATAGACCATCCAGTGGTGACTTGGAGTCGAACTATTCAATTGATATAAATGCAATTCAATACGTATACAAAATCGTACACAAATCAGCTGTTCAGGGTCGGACAAACCCCTGAAAAGCTTTTAAACTTGCCATGAGCAACCATTGATGATAGGCTACGCATGAACTGGTCTTTAGAGCATCGAACGTCGCATTATTTCATTATTACTCCGTTACTGTATCGTCTGCATCAACCTTCCGACTTATTTCTTCTCCTTGTTTGATTAGCGTGCGGTAGCTTATCAAGCAAATGACAAATTAGAGGGGCTGTAACGAAACTACTTTTGAATTATAAATATTTTAATAATCCTTTTTTCGAATTTCTTAATTTTTTCAAATCCATTCATGCATAATAAGCTGTTATTTTACAAAAGGAATCATAGAGTAGTAATGGAAATCAAACATTTTGCATTAAAACACAAAATGCATATTTCGTCTCTCTGTGAGTGAATTATTTTTCTCGGACCTTGTAATTGGCTGACGGCCTTGCCGTGGCCGTAGTTATCATTCATATACACATTTTCAGACCCATTTGAATAATTTCAAGTTAATATAAAGATAGTTGGCACATATTCATTATAAAACTTTAGCAAAAATTCAAAAATTGGTGCACGAAATGGTGCAATGTTACTCATTTGCCGAGTCTGCACCTTTCGCCGTTACTTTGCACCTTAGTTCAACGTTTTTTTTCTTAGTGTGTATTTTGTTTGATTCTCGCTTGGTAGCTTATCAAGCAAATGACCAATCAGAGGGGCTGTAGCGAATATACGTGTGAAGAAGAACAATTTTCATATTACGTTATTGCCAATTTCTCTGTTTTTCAAATCCCTGCATGCATAATGAGCTATTATTGCACGCAAGAAGTCATAGAGCAGTGTTGAAAATCAACAATTTTGTATTTAAACACAAAATACATGTGTTTTCTCTCCGTGAGTGAATTGTTTCTCTCGGTTGATAAGCCTTGCTGTGGCCGTAGTTGTCATTAAAGTGATCCAAGTAAAGTGTCTAACTGCACGAAAATTACTTGGAGCTTTCTCGTTTCTCTTCTGCCGTGTTGTTTAGCTTATGGTAAGAAAAGAGTAAAATAGGGTTAGATTTTTTTCAAATTTCCCTTTAGTATGAAGATAATTATCATTGAAAATCATCATCTCAAAAGCGTTGTCCAACGCTTTTGGTAAAAAAAAGTACAATTGCCGTAGCTGAACACGTCCGGCCGGCGCGCCACGCGATCGATGTTCCCGACTGTTGAGCCGAGCGCGCACAAATTCTGTACCGTCTGTGTACACGGGTGCGGATATCGTCAAACGGACGATTTTTACTGCGACAAATCTACGGCAGGCCATCAGTATTAGGTGATAAAATATGAACTCAACATTCGTTTTTTTCACTAGGTAAACAGTGTTCGTTTTCTTTCAAACTTTCACAAATCTTTCATTGTATTTTACAATGATATTGATATAGGAATGAAGTCTCAAATGTCATTTTGTGCAATATCTGACACTTTACAGGGATCACTTTAAGCTTTCAACGATATACTGCGTAATCACGTCACATTCACCGTTTACATACTTTCGTAGAAAGTACCCCCTCTTATCTACAAAATGATAGGTTGAATCGACGTGAATTACACGCTTAATCACGATTAGTAACAGTTATTCAAGTAAAAGATGTGACGAAGTACAAACTTTGCACATCAATGTACATTTGACGCTACATTTATTTAAAACTTAAAGACTAAAGACTAATCCATGACAGTGCACATAGAGTGGTGAAGTGTGACGTCATCAAAATCTATTTTTATAATTTCAAATTTGAACTTCATTTTCCGAAAGAGCATCAAAAATAATGTCCAAATGTCGAAAAATCAATTAAATGTGTTAAGTATTGGCTGAGATTTATTCCCATCCGAATTAATTTTACTTCAATGGGCAATCAGTTGTATAGTGCTCTGGTTCATAAAGTTATGAACCAGAGCACTATAACACTGATTGCCTATCGGGAAAAAAATCGGAAGGGAATATCTCAGCCAATACTGTACATATTCAATTGATTTTCGACACTTGGACATTATTTTTGATGCTCTTTCGGAAAATGAAGTTCAAATTGAGAAATTATAAAAAAATAGATTGTTATGACGTCATAGCTTCTGTACTCTATTACACACGAAACGTCCTACTCCCCCACGAAATTCTCATGATGGCTCATCAAAGATGATTAAGATCAACGTCAACAGATATAAGGTATAGTGTAAGGCATGGTATTGTTTGCTTGTTTGCTTGTTGATCGTTTTCAGTGAAATTAGTTAATTCAAAGTTTTGCCGTCCGTATCTGGCCATCTGGCTCAGGATCAATCATGACTCGCGTTTTTATCGCCTTAAAGGTATGGTGAAATCCCGGCTTTGATTCAGGTTTATAGCTTTAAATATGTGCCTATATTGATATACCACACTCTTTTTTCAAAGAAATCCTTAAGTTGGGAAAGAAAGGTAAATTTCATGCAACTTTTTTTCTTGTTTTCGCAAAGGCGTTCCATACTGTTAAAAAAGTAATTTATAGCGGAGCGGGAATGTGCGCACGTGCAACCCGGATCATGACATCACAAGCAGACCGCAACACGGAGGAATGTGCATGGTTTACATGCAGAGCCTATGATTTGCTTGTTAAACAAACTCTTTTTTGCTTGTAAATTGAGGCTTAACTGAAAATTCCTAAGAAATGAATTATAGCAGCTTGCAGCAACACATCTGAGTGTAGATCGTCCATGATATAAACTTTTAAAAATGTTTGCAAATATTGAAAAAAATTATATCTCTGCTCTGCTCTAAATGGTCATTCACATATAGACCGGCAGCCCAGAGGTCTTCTTCTTCTTCTTCTTCTTCTTCTTCTTCTTCTTCTTCTTCTGGTACTGTGCAGAACCTCCTAGGAGTGCATCGAAAAGCGTACTGATTGTTGAACATATGAATACTTAGAGGATAATCTAACAAATCCAAAAATATGAGTCTCCCGGGGTGTACCCGTGGATAAAGGGATCCTTTGCGCCTCCAAAGTCATGCAGTTTTTGTTTTAGGGCGCTCTGAGTGACGCCACGTTGTCCATTTTGTCATTTTTTACCAAGTTGGTGCCTGATAAATCGCACGCCACTTACATATCATCAAAATACCATGCCCATTCTCTCGGCACACAGCTGAATGCACACTGACAATAGCGCGCGTATTGCTTGTTGTTAAATGCTATGACGGGCAGTAAGTGCGATTTATCAGGCACTGGCTTGGTAAAAATTGACAAAAATGGGAGCCTAACATGGTGTCACTCAGAGCACCCTAAAACAAAAACTACACGACCAAAATTACTGTTCTTGGTATCGTTCTTCATTGGTAAAGATACCCTATCCGATGGAAATAAAATTATTTATTTTGTTACTATATTTTGGAAAGTGCCCCGTTCCGTTTTTCGGGGGCCACCCTCTATTGACTATTGTCGCCACCTACCGTTCGTTCTTTGTTCTTTATACTTTGATGCATTTATATTATCAGTATTAATACGTGATAGATATATTGCAAGCCGTATCATACAGGAAACCTAGTATACCTTGTAGCGAGTTTCATGTGAGCACCCCTGAAGTCGGCTACAGCTTGCACGCACCTGTCTAGTGTTTCTTTACACTGGGGATGGTTGGATAGTTGAACTGTGCAACAAAAACAAATAAATGCATTAAATGACATGTATTAATAAATTGATTAATTAATTAATAAATGAATAAATACATACATACATACATACATATTATACAATTAAATAAATCAATTAATCAAGCAATCAATCAATCAATCACTTAATTTATAAATAAATAAATAATACAATACAAATCAAGCACTGACAGTGCCAAGACCCCCTTCCCCCCCCCCCCCCCCCCCCCCTCCATTTCCTCCAACAGCTGACATTAGTGGGGAAATCACCTAATTTAAAGCGTAATCGTTTCATTTGTGGAACTTCATTATGATCGTTGACAGTACGACAATGGATATTTGTTAATAGTAGAACGAAGGATTATCCTCCAACTATTAAATATATTAAAGATACATTAATGGAAAATAAAGAGGGAGAAAGAAAGATAGCTGAACAGAGAGGGACGTTGCGAATCCGCTATAGAAAATGGGACACCCTTTCTGCTTAGATTATGAGACAGAGACACCAAGTTCTGGGATGTTGTCTTTTTGTTTCTCTCTACCGCCTCCCTTTTGTTTTTTGTTTCTTGTTTTTCTCTTCTTTTATCTTCTTTTATCTTTCCACTTTCTTGTAGATTTTCTCTCAAACACCATAATGATCATTATTTAGTTTATGCTGATAGTGGGTAACTATATAGATAAATACATATAATGGTGTATACATTTTTTTCTTTCTTTTTTTAAGAATTGTGTATGAATACATTGATTATGATTTTGATTGGTTTATACTTGTACTTTAAAATGTGTTCTTTGTGATATAATTATAACTTGAGAGAAAAGGAAACATTAATAAGAAAACCAGTTGTTGCATTTAAATGATATTCTCTCAAATGAAATATATCGGTTTTTGTATTTATATGAAACTAAAAGAGATGATTTTTGAAAATATGTTAAAACAAAACTTACAGAAGTTATGAATTGTATATAATCATGATCAAGATCCTCTCTTTAAGTATTCTTTAATTGTAATTGTATGTGGATTGTATACATCAATTATGATTTTCCATAAGACTGTTGACAAAATTTGATTTGTAATGCAAATGATTTACATTGTAAATTTGTTTGTTTGAGAGAAAAATAAAATATTATTGCAAAACAAAAAATGGAGGCTATAGTAACCGTCAGTTGCAATGAGTAACTAAATAAGCGAACTGTATAGGGGGTGCTAAGGGGTGGGAAGTGGACTTTTCGGATTTTTTTTTTTTCAAAAGGTGTTTGAAGTCAATTAAAAGAGTTTAAATCACATTGAAACTAAAACATTCGGGAAAGTTCGAGCGCGCATGCGTACACCACATACACCACATTGCGTGCTCGTTTTCGGTGAGTTATTTATCCTCTGTTATTGCTATTCTCTCACATGCGAACTTCAAGCACAAAAACGCGGCTGTACCTGAGAGAATTAGAATGTGTTAAGAGTTTAGGTCCATGTGTTTTTGTATATATTTTCTGTTAATTGACCAAATGTTTGAAGTATTTCAAAATTCGTATTTACCATAGTCTTTTATCGAGGGACCAGCTGCTATGGCGGCAATGAACTGATTATGCCTCGGAGTTATCATATCCAGTGACCGCTGCCGCCGTTTGTCTGTATGAAATATTAAAAAAAATATTCATAACATATGTGACCCGTCCTACGTAGAAGAACCAAAAGTCGAACAAGTTGATTTTCTGGATTTGTATTTAGTTCGATTCAGCAATATCTAAGCTTTAATATGATATAAAGTTTGTCTCATAATGATTCTGCAACGCGGAGTTATTGACGCTTTTCTAAGGCAAATATTGAACGGTCTGGAAATAAGATGCCGAGAAAATAGCTCAAGAAACTTTACATCCATTTCGAAAGTGAAATTAGCGTTTTAAGCAGGCCATAAATGAACCGATTGCATGAATAGAATGTCGTAGCAACCTTTATTCAATTTTCTTGAAAACTTGCATATCAGTAAATATGTATGATATGCACCTTCCCTCCAGAAACTTGTAAAGATATGAACAGATTTAATTACAATTTAAGTGGGTTTGGAACGATAAACTGTACACATCGAGCACATGATACAATAGCAAGCACTTTCAGGTAACAAAAGGGGCTCCGCTCTGGCTCTGGTTATTGTTCGATTAATCGGTTTTGACTGGCAGTTTGATTTTAGGAATGCAAACTTGCGTCTGGTGCGTAATGTAAAAACTATTACAAAGAACAGTATGTTGATACGTGAAAAGTAAAACGGGGTATCGAAGCTAGACATTTTGGAGGGGGAGGCCCCAGGTACCAAAGGGGGAGGGGGGAGGTTTGTTTTCGTTCTTTTGGCGGGGATGCCCGGGGATGTCCCTTAGAAGATTTTGAAACAGGTGTCTAAGTAACGGAGGCGAGCCTCGGTCAACTTCAAAATGAGGGTATATAAAAGAGTGGGATTGTGCTTTAGCCAACTTAAAACAAGCTCTAAATAGCGTTTTCTGTTTGGTTTCAGGGGCCACGAAACCGGGGGGGGGGGGGGGGGCTGTATTTAAAACAAAGAAATATATAAGCACAAAATAATAATTATAATAACAATCTTAATGTGGTCAGCCCCCCACCCCCCACTTTCAAAACCATCGCAGCCCTTGGCTTTGCTGGAAGTGAGATTCATGAGCGAAGGTCATACAAGTACTCGTCGGTCGTTGTTGTTTTATTTATTTTTTTTTTTTTTTGTGGTGTGGGGGGGGGGGGAGGGTATGCCTTATTATAAAATTATTATGAACTACTTAAATATTTAGTACGTCAAATTAATTCTACATACGATTAATGAATGTTATGTTACAGGGCCCAATTCTTTAATATATATAATACTCACACTCAACCAGTGGTGTACATAGTGTATGAGGTTGGAGGGGGGGGGGGGGGGGGTGTGTGCAGTTAATTGGATAGGACTTGGGTCGTATTGTCATAAACATACTTTGTCAAACTCAAAAGGGCCACTATACAATGGAGGCCATTTGGATTACTAATCTCCGTGCAAGCGGCGGCGCAGTCAATAGGGATTAAAGAATCTCGATGTGCGCTGGCCGCTCGTGACAGCTACCGAGATTCCAACTTAGCACAAAGGGGTTGTTAAGAGGCGGAGCTTAATATCGATCGCTTTTAGTGGCAAATAATTTTGGAAGCAAACTATTCAAACCTGCAAAAAACATGCTTCAAAACTCTGCTTAATTTTTACCTTTCCACTGGATATTTTTACTGGATATTTTGCGTACCGGTAGAACAGATATCAGGGAAATGCATGAGACAATAATATTTTTTTTCACTTTTTCATGCAATTTCAAATCAATCGTGATTTCTGAGGTTCGACATCTTGCGACTTTTGGCTCCCCTGAGGATGGCGAGACACATATGCTATATTATTACTTTTCATAATATAGGTGGTGGTAGTAGTAGTAGTAGTAGTAGTAGTAGTAGTAGTAGTAGTAGTAGTAGTAGTAGTATTAGTAGTAGTAGTAGTAGTAGTAGTAGTAGTAGTAGTAGTAGTAGTAGTAGTAGTAGTAGTAGTAGTAGTAGTAGTAGTAGTGGTGGTAGTGGTAGTGGTAGTGGTAGTAGTGGTAGTAGTAGTGGTAGTTGTAGTAGGGTTATTATCATTATCATTATTATTCTTTGTATCATTTTTACAATCATTAATGATATAATGATCATCAGTGTTATCATAATCATCGACATTATCATTGATATTACTATTACATTTAAAAGAAACCTAATTAAAGGTACAAATTGAATTGTTGTTTTTACCTGTTGGTGGATACGGTTTTATCCCAAGTGCAACGTCGAACACTGGAAAAGCTGGCGACTGGGCAGCCGATAGCACATAGTACTGAGAGCAATTATATGGGAAATGTATTAGAAAGGCTTGAACAACTTTACATGATTGGTATATCACAAGTCCATATATAAATTAATTGATACACAACCACTTGATTATAAGTAGAAATACCTCCATCGACGGGGAATTAGTCAAACTTACGAAGGGTTTGATAAAATGTAAATTTCTTTGATATAATTTGTCCACTGAGATGTTGACAAATTCCATGACTGCCTGTCATAACATAACAGCAGTAAACGAAAGGGAAATTCGGAAATACGAACCCTGTTCCATGCTTATATTGGCGATACAAATACAACGATGCATGTGAGAACCGCTAGGGGTTCTATAAAATTGTTTTGATTTTGGCAATGTTACTATAGATCCATTAAAATGTTGTATTTCTTACCGTCATTGGCTCATCACTGACTCCCTCATATACAAGACCGCGTAGGTTCTGTTTCTTGAACGACTTGTGTTCCCAACTAGAAAGAAAAGGATGTTGTTGGGTTTTTGACAAATATTGTATATATACTCTAAATATATGATTATGAATAATAGTATTATCATTATTGATTTAATTTTAGTTATTTGTAGTATTATAATACTAGTTACTATCAATAATAATAATAATACATCGTATTTAACCGGCGCTTTGTATAGGTGTTTCTAAGCACCACTTAACGGTTCCTAAACATATCAGATTACAACATTACAATGACAAGACGAAACATTTGACAATCCTATGGTTGATATATATTGATATGATATATAATGATAATAATTATCATTAAAACTATGAGTATTCTTATTTTTTAACATAATTTTACTGAATGTTAGCTTACCTCTGGAAGAATGGTGCAGTATCTCGCGCGAACATATCTGGATCACATTCATCTGTTGGGGAAGCAGCGGATAAAATATTAGTAACTAACATATATTGTCCACCTTTTGCAAGTCAAAATTCTAAAGGTGCGAGATTGTTTTCGTATAAAGAAGACAAAAACAATTTAAGAGCTCTTCTGGAGAAATATAATGATAATAATTATCACTATTGTTTTTTGTGGAAAGTTGGAAATTTCGGCATTTGTTTAATAATGATTACAGCAGTATATCATGATAGGTATATTATTATCCACTTATACATTTGTAAATTTATCTATAAAACAAGACAAGAGGATCATTTCATAAAATAATACCTACGCATGAAAACTCTCTCTTATTTATGTAAATGAGTGTCAAATGTCATACTTGCCTGACCTATATTCCATAGATCAGTAATGGCCAATACTGTGATGCTGGAAGTTGGTATGATGATAGAATATGACGGAAGGAGCATTTCATAATGTAAATCAATTATTAAACATGTCAATTAGGGTGAAAGGTCATATTCCATTATAAAGGGCACTGCAATGAAGCAGACACTATAAGTACATAGTATACATGTTTGGATGTGATGTCAGGATGCCCCATACTGCCATATGCGTACAAATACTTATACAAAATTCAAGACTAGTTTTATTACCAAGATTGAAACAATTGACTTTATTAGTATCACTGCTACGATGATCGTTGTGATTTTTAAACTGAATACGCAATGAATATTGTGAAGCCTTGAATTATGTTTATTAATAATAATAATAACAATATAGAAGACTTCTAATGCGCCTATCCCAAGTCGAAATTCCCATAGAAACCATGGGACAATCATATGGGTTCCCTATGGGTATCCTATGGATTTCCTATGATGTACTATGGGTTTCTATGGGACCCATAGACATTTACCAGGTCGAAATTCCCAAAGAATCAAAACCCATAGAAAGACTCATAGGAATCCCTTAGAGACCCATAGAAACCCATGTTCCACTTTCCCTATTGAAACCCATAGAATCCCATAGCAACCACTGTGGGCTGGTGGGTGTCTATATGGGATTCCTATATGGGTCTTGGTTCTATGGGAATTTCGACCTGGGATTCCCCTTTTATACCTAAAAAGCGTGGCATTAGCTTGGTCATGTTACAGATACTGGCTTCGATCTTCTGAAGGCTCAGGGCCAGCTGTGATGCATCGTTTGCAATGACGTTCTACAACACAAATGAATAACGAGTAGTTAAGGTTCTTTGTCCATAAGGGTCACTATTCATATTAGAGGGAAGGATGTTTATTCATAATAGCCCGGTCAGATATCAACGGATTGCGCAAACGGATATCAAACGGAGACCAACATTTTCCATCCGTTCTATACGTTTCTTGTCCGTTCCTTGTCCGGTGACGTACGTTGTTCTATGTTTTGTACATGAAGCAATCATGACAATGGAGACGACTTTCATTACCGGATAATTTCATTTCGCAAATTGTCTATTCGTTTGGCATACGTTTCCGAAATCCGTTGATATCTGACCGGGCCATAACGTTCAAAATATGGTCGCAATACAATAATCATATGAATGGATCGTTATTCATGAAATTATAACAGGCTCGCTATTCCTTTTTTCTGACACGACATTTCAGCTGGTCTTGGTGGGGCTATTGAATGTGATAATGGGCTGTATGTACTGCCACTATATTTGAATGAGTTCAATCCATGACTGTGTGCTTTAGGTCCAAAGCATTTACCTATAAATCCAACGGATTTACTTTTTACATCCAATTGGGACTTAGGAGCGAGACAATTCCTTTGCATTTAGATTTAAAGGGATAGTTGAGTTTTGGTATAGAGGGCGCTACACAAAAACAATTTTTTGTGAGATAATGAAAAACTGAGTGTCAAATTCGAAAGAGCATACAATTTTAATGATAGAATAAACTTTATTTGATCAAAAACGGTTCAGAAATGGCTGAAATATCCATAAACATAGCCATTTGTAATAAATGTGGGGCCCCACATTTATTAGACAATTTTGAATCAGCCGTTAAAACAATTTTGTAATGCTTCCTCTTTTAAAAAATTTACAAAAAAGGTTTTTAGATAGTTGTTGATTATCTCTCTATCTAATCTCTATTTTAACAAAATTTTACATGCACAATATTTTATTTTAAATGGTTGAAACCGATGAGTGTTAATAAAGCGCCCTCTTGAGTTTTAACGGCTCTTTTTGAATGATAACAGGCTTTTTACTTAGTCATTTGTAATGTTTTATTCCTTTCGAGCATGGTGCAGTTATAATTATTAGTTTGTAATGTAATGGTGGAGGTTTTTGCTTACTACAATTCAGTTTGACCAAAACTGTACTCTCTTTACCAGAACTCAACTATCCCTTTAAAGGGCATCAAGCGTGGGGTGCTACATAGCGGGTCGCCATTTTGAACTGGGTTAGTTTGCGCGCACCGCATGACACTGAGCTAACGTGCATTACGCACCGTGCGCAACGCGTATGCAAGATGGCGCCGCGCATCTCATTTGACGAATCTGAACTACCTTTAAGTCTTTAAAATAAAAGGGGGCTAGTAACATTGTCAACATCCTCAGAACATAATTATAACTAAAGGTGTTCTCATATACCTCATTGCATTCGTATTACCAATAGAAGCATGGAACAGGTGTCGGTTTTCCTAATTTCCCTTCCGTTTTAAAGATATGTGTGATTGAAGTATTCAGATTCATAATTATCTAGTGGGTAATAACTGTGTACAAAGTCAGTGCAAATGAGTTAGCGAAAATCACTGTACATTTTCGCTCATTAATCGGTCATAAGACATTAATTTACCATGGAATTTTCACACATCACTAAGTTGACTTGTCAAACCAGAGAAATAATAATAATAATAATAATAACATACTAAATTTATATAGCGCTTAATACGCTTAATACGCTAAATACAGATTTTACCAGTCAACAAAGTTACTAGATCCCTTTAAGAGAGTAAAACAGTAGTAAAACATACCCGTTGTGCCTCAAGAACTGCCATCATGCCGTTCGCTGCCGCGAATTCGACGACCATATTTGCTAAGTAAAACCAACTTTCATTCTCTCCACCTTTCATAGTCAAAATGGTCTCCAAGTTTCTGTCAGTAAATACAATGTATACGATATATCCAATCCCGTTATGAACAATACCATTTTACACTTACACTTACACTTATTGAAATAAAATGCCACATGATGGTATATTGAGCTAATGAGAAGATAATTAATTATCCGCATTCGGAGTATACAAAAATTAAAATAAAAAAATAAAAAAGACTGTAGGTACAATTGTATTTTTCCCCTTCTAGCCTTTCATTTTTTTTTCTTTCACATTGATACCAACTAGGTTACATACAAATCATTAAATATTGTACTGATGATATGCATTACATGTTTTTTAAGGACGCTAACAGTTTTTAAAAAACGCCTGTTTTATGCACCCTGTATACTATTAATGGCCCGGCAGATATCAACGGATATCGTATTCCCAACGAATAGACAATTTCACAAATTAAATTATCCGGTGATGAAAGTCGTCTCCATTGCTTCATGTACAAAACATAGAACAACGTACATCACCGTAAAGGAACGGACAAGAAACGTATAGAACGGATGGAAAATTTAGCTCTCCGTTTGATATCCGTTTGCGCAATCCGTTGACATGTGCATGACCGGGCTATATGCAGTATGATACTGTAGTACTAGTAGTCCGAATAACTATATATTAAAGGGATAGTATAGTAGTGCCTGAGAGGGCACTTCAAGAAGGGTCTTTCAATAGGGCACTTCAAGTGAGATACTGAAATACTAGGTGTTATATTTATTTTTAAAAGGGCATTACTTTAAAAACGAAATCTTTGTTCGATCAAAATCGATACAGTAACGGTTACAATGTCCATACATATATCATTTGGATAGAATCATTAAAAGAGTAACGCGTTTTTGGTATTAATATTATGTTCATTCATTTGTGCAGCAGGTTTTATCGCAATTATACCTCGAATCGGTAAAGATCGTTGTATCGGTTATGAAATCTTCATTTACACTTACTCAATGGTGAGTTCGTCTTTGCCCTCTTTAAGTTTCCAGTTGCATAAAATCCAGGTGTAGTACGCCATGTTGGGAACAATTCCAAGGAAATCAGCCACGCCCTTGTAAGGTATCGCCATCTGACTCGGCAGTTTCTAGAAGTGAGAAATTCAACAACAGTTTCATATAACTTTTCCAATTGTTGTAAAAGTCCATAAGCTGTTGCCATGGTAGATACAATGATTAGACATTTACAACAATCAGAAAAGTTGTATAAAACGGGACAGATCTGTCGAATAATATAATATCCCCAATTCAAACTACTTGATTCATTATCTCATTTACGAAATAACTCAAACGAATCTAAAGGGTCTGACTAGTGACTTTGCTGACATGTGCAAACAGGGACGAAAGGTTGATGAAATGTGTTTTTTTACTTAGTCATTTGTAGTTTTGTATTCCCTTCAAGCATGGTGGAGTTATAATTATTAGTTTGTAAGTCCAACTTCGAGTTAAGTTCAACTTAGGATCTTTAATTTTGAACCCCCCCCCCCCCCCCCCGGTTTTCTTTTATAAGCTGATCTAACTCACGTGGGGGATGTTCTCCGGTCCTTCGCACCAGACATAGCCATGTACAATGGCTGTGAGGACGAGGTGGGCTAGCCTCCATGCTCTGACGTCATCACCCAGACATGCGTGGTCCAGAAGGGGTACCTTTAAGCAAATATTTTACAAACAGGAAATAAAAAAGATATCAAAGGAATAAGCACAATGGTCCAAATGCTCATCAGTGGCACAACTTTTTTTCTGGGCTAACTAAAAACAGACAGACATTACCTGTAACCGGTTTACTCGTTTCATACCTCTGTATTTTCACTTCCGCATTCGGATGCTTGTCATGTGCCACTTAAAATATTCTTATTGTTCTTATTTTTCATTATCCGATCTAAAAGAATGGTGCAGTCAGGGGGGAAAAAGTATTACAATATGATAATATGGTTAGTTGGTGTCCTTTCAGATGCTTTTGTTTGACGTTTGTCGTTTCTGCGGATCCCGAATTAAGTCTGATTGTATACGAGAATACAAAATCCTAATTATGCAGACTTTCGTTGTTGCACTGAAAATGGCAATGGACTGTTTTTTGCACACATTTTTTTTGTCTTCTCACTAAGAATTATGATATAATAACGATGTAATAATGGCTAGAGTGCAATACGATTTGTCCCTGCTGATATTGGAAGGGATAACGATGATTAAATATGGTAAAATTTCCCTAAAAGTCATGTTCTCAGGACAGAGTTCTTCCAAATTGACCTTCCTTTAGGATTCTGATCGCCTCAGACAATGTCAGATTCCTAGTAGTTTTGTCAGTTCCTAATGATGTCGCAAAACTGAAGGTGTTTGCCATGTTACTGTTACTGGAGTCAACTGAAGACATTTTGTCAAGCTTTGTTTTTTAATATTGACACAATAAAGATACTTTCCTCAAATGATAACTAATGCTAAAGTGTAGCAAAGGCTAACATTGTAATAACACGCATTATTCAACAAAATGCGTGCAATCCATTAAATGAATTTCAGGCAATGATAACAACATATTTAAGCACCATATTTAGCACCAATTTAATAATTACTTAATACATTCTTGACTTGTTTTCTCTGAAATAATTATATTTTGGTATGTCATGTAATTCACAAAACGTAAATTGGCACAAAGTGGATTTCCGATGTACTGCAAACAAACGACCATGTCTCACGACTCACCAACCTAATTAAGATGAAATAAAAATCGTCAGGAGGCCTGATTAGTTTTCATTGGTATGACAGCAAGTGTGTATATTTTTCGAATTACCTTCATACCTTAACAAATAATTTCCCGACTGTACCATTCTTTTTTAGACACACTGTAGTAAGCTGTACTGTATACACGGCTCTGTGTATACTATTTGAACAGCACCCTCTTAAGCCCGGCGCAGACAGAGCCGACTCGACCCGACCCGACTGGTTTCAATCAGGCTAGAGTTGGGCCCGGTCGGTCGGAGCAGAATTATCTTGTTGAATCGGCCCCAACTGGCATCCGACTGTCTCTCGACTGGCAAAATGTGTGTCGCGAGGCACTGAAAACTGAACCGATCGGAATGACAACCAGTCGAGTCGGCTCTGTCTGCGCCAGGCATTACATGAAAATACGTCGCTGAGAGATTTCCTTACCTTCTGAACCCTCTGGCGAAGCGACCCATCTTTGATATATTCCTTGGTATTGAATGCAATCGCCGTCCACTCGGCAAAGTAGGATGGCAACTCCGTCTGAACATCGAAACGGTAAATAAATATAAATCATGGTATTGAATACGTTGCATGTACTGTGGTGTGTTGTTTTGTGTTGTGTGTGTTGTGTTGTGTTGCGTTGTGCTGTGCTGTGTTGTGTTGTGTAACGTGGTGTTGTGTTGCGTTGCGCTGTGGTGTGCTGTGTTGTGTGGTGTTGTATTGTGTTGAGTTGTGTTGTGTTGTGTTGTGTTACGTGTGCTGTGTTGTGTTGTGTTGTGTTGTGTTGTGTTGTAGTGTGTTGTGTTGTAGAATGCTGTGATGTTGTGATGTGTGGTGTTGATTTGTGCGGTGTTGTGTTTTACGTGTTGTGATGTGGAGGATGTGCTGTACTATGTTACATGTGTTACATGCACTGTGTTGTGTTCTGTTGTGTTGTGTGCTGTGGTGTGCTGCTGTGTTGTGTTCTGTTGCGTGGTGTTGTGTTGTGTTGCGTTGACCTTCGGTGTGCTGTGTTGTTACAAGCTGTGTTTTGTGCTTTGTTGGAATGTGTTGTGTTGTGTGATATTTTGTTGTGCGGTGTTGTGTCGCGTGTGTGGTCTGGTGTGGTGTTGTATAAAGTTGTGTTGCGTGGTGTTGTGTTGTGCGGTGTTGTGTTGTGTAGGATGTGTTGGAGTTTGTTGTACTGTGTAAGATATGTTGTGTTGCATTGTATTGTGATGTGTTGTGTTGTGTTGTGTTGCGTTGTGTTGCGTTGCGTGGTGTTGTGTTGTGTTATGCTGCGTGTGTTGTGCTGTGTTATGTGGTGTGGTGTTGTGTTGTATGATATTTTTGGTACTGTTGTCGTGTCCGGCGTTGTGTTTTACGTGTTGTATTGTACTGTGTTGTGCTATGTTACATGCATTGTGTTGTGTTGTGTTGTGTGGTGTGGTGTGGTGTGGTGTTGCATAGTGTGTTATTGTGTTGTGTTTGGTAGTGTTGTGTTATGTGGTGTGGTGATCTGCTGCGTTGTGTTGTGTTGTGTGATGTTTTGATATGCGGTGTTGTGTCTCGTGTGTGTGGTTTTGTGTGATGTTGTATGTGTTGCGTGATGTTGTGTTGTGCGGTATTGTGCTGTGTATATGATGTGTTGTGGTGTGTTGTACTGTGTTAGATGTGTTGTGTTGTGTTGCGTTGCCATGTGGTGTGTTGTGTGCTATGGTGTTGTATAGTGTTGTGCTGTGTGGTGCTGTGTTGTGTTGTGTTGTATTGTGTGGTAATATGTGGTGTAGTTTTGCTTTGCATTTTGTTGTGATGTGTTTTTTTTTTCTTATTGTAATATGTATCCTTTCTTTGTTTCTTGAAAATGAATACTCATTTGGTAGACATTAAGTAAAATTATATGTCTTTATGTTCTACTCTCGAACAAATTAAAAAGAATATTGCCTTCTATAATAATTTAATATATATACGCAATTAGAACAATCTTCACGATACTGTTTGTAATTCTTACTGAAAAAATGGTCGATACAAAGTGAGACTTCAACCCAACATATATGTAAATAGTTTAACTAAATAAGTGCTTCCGCTGCAATACTTTTCTGCATGATTTAATTAATTTAGGGTAAATAAATCAGCGTATTACATTAAAACAAATTTCCTTCAAAGGGATCTAGTAACTTTGTGAGAGATGGATAATGAAATGTATATTTCTGTGATCTGATATGTCTACTTAGTCATGTAAATGGTGTGTGAAATAACTGAATACCATGTATGATCGAGAAATGAGCGAACATATAATATATTTGCTAACACATTGCCATAACTTAGCACACATTTGAAAGTCTCCCAGGGAGACTTACACATTTAGACATTTCCATAACAAATACCTGTACAACGAGAGAGTTATATATCAGTATAGTTGTGTACTAGATACCTTTACAAATTAAGGTTAGTGATTTGAAAAACTACTTCTGGGTGTGTTTCACTAAACACTAATATCGGTTTTAGCATATTATTATTTACTAAAAATCGAGGCTAAAATCGATTTGTGTGTGTGTAGTGATACACCGTATACCATGGGCGTAGGAGCACATTTTTCTCAGGGGGGCTGAGGTCTTGTGCCCGAATAACTATACGTCCTGTTTTCACCTTTGTTTTTAAGTCCGAAAATAACATGATTTTCCCCAAAAAATGACGTGGCACTGCACGAAAATGGCATTAATGTGCCCGAAGGTAACATCACTTTGCCTGAGAATAACACGAGTTTGCCCGAATATGACACGGATTTCTCCGAATGTGACATGGTTTTGCCCGAATATGACATGTTTTGCCCGAATATAGTCATTTTCAAAACTCCAGTGGTAGGGGCTGCAGCCCCCTCACCGCCGGCTCCTACGCCTATATGCACCGCACAGTTTCTTACCAATGGATGCTCTGGAGCAAATCCGTATACGGGATGAACATCGAACTTCTCTGGACACGGTACCACCATGTTGAAAAGCCAATGTCGAGAAAAGGAAATGAACAACAGAGCCTAGACGAACAGAAGTCACAGTCTTCACCGAATCGCATAAGAAAATTGAAGTCCTTGGGACAATATTCATGAAACCACAGCTATATAGTTCGATTCCGAAAACTTTAATCAGTGACGAATGGTCATGTACATTAGCATTTGTTGTCTAAGTTCCCCATGTGACGTTAACCTAGTTTCGTCATACACTACCACAAGTTGTTATCTATATTATCTCTACAATCCAAAATAGGATTGCAATGAGTTGAAAATAAGCTAACTGTGGTTTTATGAATATGGCCTGATCATGCACAACCAACCTTGCCGCAAGCCGTGTATATAAATGAATAGTGAAGTTACCACGCTAAACAATGTAATAGTGCATATACAGTGCATGCACGTTCAAGTGTGCTGACTATTACTATACCCTGGCCTGGCTTAATATCTTATATATCTTAATATTTACCTGACTTGACTGTGGTCGTCTGTTTACTAAGTTCTATCAGCAAGGTCAGAAAGTTCATGCAGTGACTAGACCTTAGCCCCGTTGCAGAAAGAGATACAATCGATTGTAAGTTACAATTAATTGTAAGTCGGATCATGTGTTCTAAATGCACAAATCTGATTGGTCGAAACGCGCAAATTGTCTAACTTACAATTAATTGTAACTTACAATCGATTGTATCACTTTCTGCAACGGGGCCCCTGACTATAATCGTCTGTATAGGCGTAGGAGGCGGGGCTGAGGGCTGCAGACGCCCTCCCCCTTCCTATTCCCCCTTCCCCCTCCCCCTGGAGTTTTGAAACGGCCGTATTCGTGCAAAACCACCCAACATTCGGACAAACTCGTGTCATATTTTGGCACTTTATAATGTCATTTTCGGGCATTCAAAGTAATTTTTCGGGCAAAATCGTGCATGTTATTTGCGGATTAAACCATCAAAGACCATCATTTTGGGGAATCAAAGTCGATAGATCAAAGGGTAGATATTCGGGCAAAATATCTCAACCCCCCCCCCCCCCCCCCCCCCCCTGAGAAAAAATGTACCTTTACGCCCATATCACCACAACCTTGCCTAGCTATCACGTTACTGACCCGAATTATTGAGAGTCACTTTTTGTATTTCTGTATTTTTTCACAGATTTCCAGTTATTTGGTATTGATTTGTTTGTATTGATGGGGGCACTTGCCCCCGTGCCCCCCCCCCCCCCCCCCCCACCCCCCCCCCCCCCCCCCCTCCTCTTCCCATAAGCATTGTCACTGCCTTTATCCTATACCTCCTTTCACCCTACAAACTGACCGGTTTTAAATAGCAATTATTATTGTGCGGGCGGGTAACAATACGCACGCATTCATGTACATGGGGGATATTGTCGAAAATCGAGTTGACCAGACACTGTAGAGAACAAATACATAATATTGTACATGACACACTTGACTGATTTTTAACGTCATACAATGCATTTTGAAATTGCCATAAGACTCTTTATCATAAATTATGGATGCAATATATATTTACGTACGAATTCAATGCAATAGAATGGGAGTCGCATTGCATTGAATTCGTACGTGAATATATACACTAGCTACTCACAAAAAGTAAGTACCCCCCTAGCATTTTTTCATATATCTCAAAAAGTATTTTACCAATTTTGATCATTCAAACGGTAATGGATATGGAATTTTCTTACGCAAAAAATGAATGGTATGTGTCTGCCAATTAAGGGCATTGTAGGTGTGAAATCATGCATTTTATGACAAAAGGTGTGAAAACAAATCTTGCACTTTTGTGATTTGTGTCAGCTTCTACACGAATAAGAGAATCACGCATGTTTCTGAACTTTCAAGCACCATTTATTGCATGTTACTCTATGTTTTACTTTTAATAAGCATCACAATTAAAACAGGACATGACTCGGGCCACTCTAATCCCCACAAATTCAATTTCATATTGAAAGGCCTATTGTTTCATAAAAATGCATGTATTTGAACAATGGTTCCACTAAGAACAATGCAGCAGTAGTACTGAATAACATAACAGATTTGTGAATTAGGCCAACTCCAATAAAGATTAAAATAGGACATGACTTTGGCCACTATAATCCCCAACAATTTCATATTGAAAGGCCTATTGCTTCAGAAAAATGGTTCCACTAAGAACAATGCAGCAGTAGTACTGAACTACATAACAGATTTGTGTGTCGGGTCATCTTCAATGAAGATGCTACCCAGAAAACACAAAACGTTTACAAAACGTTTACAAAACCTTTTTAATAGGTTCCGTAGGTCTTCGTCTTTAATGAACCTTTACAAAACGTTTACAAAACGTTTTTAATAGGTTCCGTAGGTCTTCGTCTTTAATGAACCTTTACAAAACGTTTACAAAACGTTTTTATTAGGTCCCGTAGGTCTTCGTCTTTAATGAACGTTTAAAAAACGTTCTTAAAACGTTCTGCTGGTCCTTGCACTTGAAAGCAAATACATAAAAGGTTTTTTATTGGTTTTTCTAACGTTTAAACAACGTTCTAAAAACGTCCATTTGGAACGTTCTAAAAACGTTTTCAACCTTCCACAAATAGACGTTTTTAAAACGTTTTCACAGAACGTCCAAATAACCAACTTTGAACCTGTTTAGAACGTTCAGAAAACGTAAAATTGAGACCTTTTCCGTGACATACCCTTACAAATGTCGGCTTCACAATACCTTTATAAGAATAAGTACAATATTGTTGTAATATTATGCTAAATCAGTTAAACTCCTTTGACCGATATATAGTTTGGTGGAGGGGCGCATTCGTTTTTCATTTGTAGAATCCAAATTACAGGGCTTTTTGATCTGGATTTGTTTGTGTGTGTTAGATTTATCCTCATCCGTCTACTAGAAACTGTTCAGACGATTTGTAAAAGGCGGACACTCCCTTTAATGTAGATTGCAAAATCAACCAAACTGCGCTTATTTTATTGCCATTTTGAAATGTAAAATGGTAATTTATGTCTATGACGTATTTAATAGGAACTTGGATATATATAAATATATACATAAATAAGTCAAGAAAAACGTGTCCAAGTCCCACTCAACATCAGTACAGACTTCCCCACTTGCGAGACGCTACACTAGAGAAAATGTCAATACTGTCCTACAATCCACCAAACATGGGAAAGCAGCAAATATCGATTAGAGAACAAACTATAGCTTGGTTCGAACCCTTCATGAGGCCTCCGTCAAGGATCTGTCATGTCTTGGCTCCGATGTGCTTTAACATCTATGTAAGTGACCTGCCGAAGACCTCTTCCAAGGAATTTGCCTACGCAGATGATCTTGCACTTGCTACCCAATCTACAGATGTTCATATGTTAATTCACTAACCTCACCGAAGGCTTAAACATCATGGATGACTATTTCACTAAGACTACAACCACTACATTCCACCTCAGTATTCGCAGGTTTCAACCTCACCAGATAGCAATGGGTGACTCTGAATAGGGTACGAAAACTTCTTGCAAGTTCAGCCCATCATCCCCATCGATGGAAAATGAAAGATGGATCTGCATGTGACTGTGGGGATTTAGACCAGACAGTAAGCACAGCATGTCAGATATACAGCTCTGCAGCATAAATGAATGCCCTCTACGTTGTGCCCCCGATAGTTTTTAAGGTATTCATCAAACAAAAGATTCAGCTCTGACCTGGCTAACTAAATTAGACTTGACATTTTAGATGTTAAACAAAATAGATCGGGAGGATATCCCGGTCCAGATCCGGTTTATCCATTGCCCTGTTAAGAAAACATGGTAAATTTAAATGGATAGTTGAGTTTTGGTAGAGAGGGCGCTACACAAAATAATTTTTTGTGAGATAATGAAAAACTAAGCGTCAAATTTGAAAGAGCATACAATTTGAATGGAAGAATAAACTGTATTTGATCAAAATCGGTTCAGAAACGGCTGAAATATCCATAAACATAACCATTTGTAATAAATGTGGGGCCCCATAAAGTATTCGATAATTTTGAACCAGCCGTTAAAATTCGTTTTAAAATGCTTCCTCTTTTCAAAAATGTTTAAAAGAGGTTTTTAGATAGTTGTTGATTATCTCTCTATCTAGTCACTATTTCAACAAAACATCACATGCTCAATATTTTATTTAAAATGGTTTAAACAAATGCGTTTTTTGAAAGCGCCTTTTTTAGTTTAAACAGCTCTTTTTGAATGATAACAGGCTTTTTACTTAGTCGTTTGTAATTTCTATATTCCTTTTGAGCATGGTGGAGTTATAATTATTAGTTTGTAATGTAATAGGTTTTGGTTACTAAAATTCAGTTTGACTAAAACTGTACTCTCTCTACCAGAACTCAACTATCCCTTTAACATACAAGTTTAGGTTACATATTGAGAAAGCTAAGTTTTATCTATATTATAGTGTTATTTAAAGGGATAGTTGAGTTCTGGTAAGGAGAGTACAGTTTTGGTGAAACTGAATTTTAGTAACCAAAACCTTCATCAATACATTACAAACCAATAGTTATAACTAGAAAGGAACACAAAATTCGGACAAAATTACAAATGACGTAGTAAAGATCATGTTTTCATTCCGAAAAGAGCCGTTAAAACGTAAGAGGGCGCTCTCTAAACACTCATCGGTTTCAACCATTTTGAATAAAGTATTGTGCATATGATGTTTTATTGATATAGTGATTAGATAGAGAAATAACCAACAACTATTTAAATACCGATTTTGTAACTTTTTGAAAAGAGGAAGCATTTTTTAAAATTTTTAACGGCTGGTTCAAAATTCTCTAATAAACCTGGGGCCCCAGGTTTATTACAAATTGTTATATTTATGGATATTTCAGCCGTCTCTGAACCGATTTTGATCAAACAAAGATGATTTTATTATTTAAATATTATGCTCTTTCAAATTTTACACTCAGTTTTTCATTACCTCACACAAAAAAAAAGTAGTCTAGCGCCCTCTCTACCAAAACTCAACTATCCCTTTAATAGTCTCCAGTTTATTTTCCCTTACATGACAGCCGAGTACGTAGTGGAATTATTCAGTCTACTACCAACAAAAAGGCTTTCATATTCGTTTCACACCGAGAACAAACAATTTTGTTTGCATTGCTGGACCGCGAAGTATCCTTTGTAAGTTGATGTATAGTATGGTTTGAGTCGCGATAATAATTGTGAATGATTGCTGGACCGCGAGATATCCTTCGAAAGTTGATGTATTTTTTGAGTCGTGGTAATAATCGTAAATTGTTGGACCGCGAAATATCGTTCGACCGTTGATGTACGTTTTGAGCTGTGGTAATAATTTTGATCCCTATTCATATACCACGATAAATAGCACTATAGTATACAAAAGGATCAAAATGGCACGAATTTTGTTGTTGATTTTGACGCTTGTCGTAATAACTACTACTTGTACACGGACAGCTCATGCTGCTCATATTCTGATGTCTGCCCTGTATGGGGAGGGTAGCCACTTTCTGGTCGCATCGGCCATCGGGCAGAGTCTGGTCGACCGTGGTCATGATGTGACGTTTCTAATAGGCGAGGCATACGCGGACCTGGCAAGCGATCCAGCTTATGCAAACTTTTCATTTGAGGTCTTCCAACACAGCGTGCCTAATGATGAAATCAGGTATGGCACGCCAATGCGGCTACAAAAAACCTTGGACCGCATGATGTAATTTAATTTAATTTAGTTTGATTTTGTCTGCGTATACGTATACCTTCGGATACACGTGCACCACTCTAATACGCTAATCGTCATAATACACAGAAGACGAAGAAGAGGAGGAGGAGGAGAAGAAGAAGAAGAAGAAGAAGAAGAAGAAGAAGAAGAAGAAGAAGAAGAAGAAGAAGAAGAAGAAGAAGAAGAAGAAGAAGAAGAAGAAGAAGAAGAAGAAGAAGAAGAAGAAGAAGAAGAAGAAGAAGAAGAAGAAGAAGAAGAAGAAGAAGAAGAAGAAGAAGAAGAAGAAGAAGAAGAAGAAGAAGATTACCCTTGTTTATGTAATTGATGATACATTTCGTAGTTTGTTGATGCATTCTAATTGAATATTCTTATTTGATAATACTTTTAGCTAAATGGCACATAATCAGGCAGCTTTATCTGAGTTATATTTGCGATGACACCCTGTTGGTAATTTCAATAACCATGTTATATTGGAAAAGAGCATCTACGACATCAACAAACCTTAATATTAAATAATATATTTATATTTGAGTTGTTTAGTTAGAAGATTGAGGCACTTAAAATTCAATTATACTATTTTGTATTGTTCAGGGAGCTTAACTTGAGACTAAGTCAGCTCGCATTTTCTGAGGGATCATCGTCACACATGCTGGAGATCTTCAGGCTCATTTCTCGACATTTATCAGCAGACTGCGACGTAGTACTCTCTGATAAAGTGCTTCTATCGCGACTTGGTATGATGGATGCCATTGTCATGGACAGTTTGTGGCCGTGTGGGGTGTACATACGAGAACTCCTCCTGCGAACGAAAAGCATGGATTCCGACGCAAGAGGAAATTTCCCACTGGTTGCCATTTCCGCCACACCGGCGACGAGCTCATTCCTCCAGTCCGCTGGCTCCCCATTCAACTTCGCCTACCAACCCGAACCGACTAGCGGTCTCGCAACCAAGATGGGCTTCTGGCAGCGTCTGCAAAATATCGCCACGTCCGTTTTCATATCCGGGTTGTATGAAATTGTAGCTCTTTCGCCCTACAAGCGAGTTAGGGACAAGTTTGACTTGGACTTGACTATCGACGCTAGTTTCAGTCAGGTTGACATTGACTTGCACTTGCTGAATGTGGATTTTTCTTCCGACTTCCCGGCACCGATAACTCCAAATGTAATTCCAGTCGGCGGATTAACTGCAACACCGGCATGCACTTTGGAGCAGGTAAGTCTTTGTAAATTATTACAAAACAAAAAAAAAAAATCTAAAAACTCATTGGTTTCAACCATTTTAAATAAAATAATGTGCATTTTATGTTTTGTTGAAATAGTGATTAGATAGAGATAATCAACAACTATCTAAAAACCTCTTTTGAACATTTTTTAAAAGAGGAAGCATTTCTACATTATCAAATAATTATCGAATAATTGTGGGGCCCCACAATTATTATAAATGGTTATGTTTATGGATATTTCAGCCATAAAGTTTATTCTGTCATTGAAATTGTATGCTCTTTCAAATCCGACACTCAGTTTTTCATTATCTCACAAAAAAATTATTTTGTGTAGCACCCTCTATACCACAACTCAACTATCCCTTTAAATGGATGTTATATGGCCGAGTAATTGTACAAATGCAAGTGATATTTGCTAACTCATTGCACAATCCGAACACCTCAATCGTAAATATCTCTCTAACAAAAGGTATATTCGAAAAACCAAAACCCGTTCCATGCTTCTATTGGTAATACATTTCTAGTGAAGTTTATGTGGATTTGGACCGAGCATGGTGGCTTAGCGGTTAGAGTGTCCGCCTCATGCACGGCAGGTCCCCGGATTCGAACCCAGACCGGGTCATACCAGAGACTTTTAAAATGGTATCTTCTAGCCAGGCGCTCGGCATTTATAGAATGGAGAAGGGAAAGTTAATTACACGAGTTACCAGATAAGTGGCCCCTTCTGTAGCTATCGCTACATTTAGTAGACGTGTGGCCATAGGCGCCGGAAGTGGGGGGGGGGGGGGGGGGGGGGAGGGGGGGCAGGGGGGGCGGCCGCCCCCCCCCCCCCCCAATCCAAAAAGTGGGGGGGCAAAACACGTTTTTGCCCCCCCCCCCCAATAAGCCCCCCCCCCCCAAAAAAAAAAATGTATGAGCCAATACTTGTTAATTCTAACGTTTAAAAACTAATTCATACATCTATTTTTAGTTTTCGCTGCGCGCTTCGCGCGCAAACAAATTATCTCAGTTTGTTGTGTAACTTGCGTATACGTTTGGGGTTGGTTTTTCTGTACCGGGCCACGTAGTTCCTGTGTAGGCTGCCATTGCTCTGGCTGTTTGTGTGACGTGCACCAAATTGCACCATTTCAAGTATATAAATGCAAAATCTTCTCCGAGGGAGGGGGATACCCCCTCCCCTGTGCCCCAGCCCTCGGTCGCTTCGCTCCCTCGGGACTCATTTTTGCTGTAAGCTATGATGTTGGATCATACATACTGTGGCATATGGTTTATGTTTGTATGCACCAGATTGCACCAATTAAAGTATATAAATGCAAAATCTTCCCCGTGGGAGGGGGATACCCACTTCCAAACAAACCCTCCCCCCTCTGGCTCTGGCTCTGGCTCTGGCCCAGCCCTCGGTCGCTTCGCTCCCTCGGGACTCATTTTTGCTGTAAGCTATGATGTTGGATCATACATACTGTGGCATATGGTTTATGTTTGTATGCACCAGATTGCACCAATTAAAGTATATAAATGCAAAATCTTCCCCGTGGGAGGGGGATACCCACTTCCAAACAAACCCTCCCCCCTCTGGCTCTGGCTCTGGCTCTGGCCCAGCCCTCGGTCGCTTCGCTCCCTCGGGACCCATTTTTGGCTGTAAGCTATGATGTTGGATCATACATACTGTGGCATATGGTTTATGTTTTTATGCACCAGATTGAACCAATTCAAGTATATAAATGCAAAATCTTCCCCCGTGGGAGGGGGATACCCCCTCCCAAACCCTCCCCCTCTGCCCCAGCCCTCGGTCGCTTCGCTCCCTTGGGACTCATTTTTGCTGTATAAGCTATGATGTTGGATCATACATAATGTGGCATATGCTTTCTGTTTGTATGCACCAGATTGCACCAATATAAGTATATAAATGCAAAATCTTCCCCGTGGGAGGGGGTTACCCCCTCCCAAACCCTCCCCCTCTGGCTCTGGCCCAGCCCTCGGTCGCTTCGCTCCCTCGGGACTCATTTTTGCTGTATAAGCTATGATGTTGGATCATACATAATGTGGCATATGCTTTATGTTTGTATGCACCAGATTGCACCAATTAAAGTATATAAATGCAAAATCTTCCCCGTGGGAGGGGGTTACCCCCTCCCAAACCCTCCCCCTCTGGCTCTGGCCCAGCCCTCGGTCGCTTCGCTCCCTCGGGACTCATTTTTGGCTGTAAGCTATGATGTTGGATCATACATACTGTGGCATTTGGTTTATGTTTTTATGCACCAGATTGCACCAATTCAACTATATAAATGCAAAATCTTCCCCGTGGGAGGGGGATACCCCCTCCCAAATCCTCCCCCTCTGCCCCAGCCCTCGGTCGCTTCGCTCCCTCTGGACTCATTTTTGCTGTAAGCTATGATGTTGGATCATACATAATATGGCATAATATTATGCGTTATGTTTGTATGCACCAGATTGCACCATTCCAAGTATATAAATGCAAAATCTTCCACCGTGGGAGGGGGATACCCCCTCCCAAACCCTTCCAAACCCCAAACCCTCCCAAACCCTTCGCTGCGCGCTTCGCGCGCAAACAAATTATCTCAGTTTGTTGTGTAACTTGCGTATACGTTTGGGGTTGGTTTTTCTGTACCGGGCCACGTAGTTCCTGTGTAGGCTGCCATTGCTCTGGCTGTTTGTGTGACGTGCACCAAATTGCACCATTTCAAGTATATAAATGCAAAATCTTCTCCGAGGGAGGGGGATACCCCCTCCCCTGTGCCCCAGCCCTCGGTCGCTTCGCTCCCTCGGGACTCATTTTTGCTGTAAGCTATGATGTTGGATCATACATACTGTGGCATATGGTTTATGTTTGTATGCACCAGATTGCACCAATTAAAGTATATAAATGCAAAATCTTCCCCGTGGGAGGGGGATACCCACTTCCAAACAAACCCTCCCCCCTCTGGCTCTGGCTCTGGCTCTGGCCCAGCCCTCGGTCGCTTCGCTCCCTCGGGACTCATTTTTGCTGTAAGCTATGATGTTGGATCATACATACTGTGGCATATGGTTTATGTTTGTATGCACCAGATTGCACCAATTAAAGTATATAAATGCAAAATCTTCCCCGTGGGAGGGGGATACCCACTTCCAAACAAACCCTCCCCCCTCTGGCTCTGGCTCTGGCTCTGGCCCAGCCCTCGGTCGCTTCGCTCCCTCGGGACCCATTTTTGGCTGTAAGCTATGATGTTGGATCATACATACTGTGGCATATGGTTTATGTTTTTATGCACCAGATTGAACCAATTCAAGTATATAAATGCAAAATCTTCCCCCGTGGGAGGGGGATACCCCCTCCCAAACCCTCCCCCTCTGCCCCAGCCCTCGGTCGCTTCGCTCCCTTGGGACTCATTTTTGCTGTATAAGCTATGATGTTGGATCATACATAATGTGGCATATGCTTTCTGTTTGTATGCACCAGATTGCACCAATATAAGTATATAAATGCAAAATCTTCCCCGTGGGAGGGGGTTACCCCCTCCCAAACCCTCCCCCTCTGGCTCTGGCCCAGCCCTCGGTCGCTTCGCTCCCTCGGGACTCATTTTTGCTGTATAAGCTATGATGTTGGATCATACATAATGTGGCATATGCTTTATGTTTGTATGCACCAGATTGCACCAATTAAAGTATATAAATGCAAAATCTTCCCCGTGGGAGGGGGTTACCCCCTCCCAAACCCTCCCCCTCTGGCTCTGGCCCAGCCCTCGGTCGCTTCGCTCCCTCGGGACTCATTTTTGGCTGTAAGCTATGATGTTGGATCATACATACTGTGGCATTTGGTTTATGTTTTTATGCACCAGATTGCACCAATTCAACTATATAAATGCAAAATCTTCCCCGTGGGAGGGGGATACCCCTTCCCAAATCCTCCCCCTCTGCCCCAGCCCTCGGTCGCTTCGCTCCCTCTGGACTCATTTTTGCTGTAAGCTATGATGTTGGATCATACATAATATGGCATAATATTATGCGTTATGTTTGTATGCACCAGATTGCACCATTCCAAGTATATAAATGCAAAATCTTCCACCGTGGGAGGGGGATACCCCCTCCCAAACCCTCCCCCTCTGGCTCTCCCCAGCCCTCGGTCGCTTCGCCCCCTCGGGACTCATTTTGGCTGTAAGATATGTTGTTGGATCATACATAATGTGGCATATGGTTTTTGTTTTTTTATCCACCAGATTGCACAATTTCAAGTCCCAAAATGCAAAAGCTAACCCCCCCCCCCCCCCCCCCCCCGCTCAGTGACGTCGCTCCCTCGGGCTTGGTCGCTTTATCCTCGCAATGTCTCACTCTTACCTCTGGCAACCCTGTGAGCGTGGTTGGGTATGAGCCCCTAAACACATAAATCGTGAGCCCCCTTAGGGTTTTGCCCCCCCCCCCCCCCCCCCCCCCCAATCCAAAACTGCTTCCGGCGCGCCTGCGTGTGGCCTAGGGCTAATGAATCGGAGATAGGCGCCGCTAAACTTTCAGCAGGCCTGTTCGTCAAACTACTGCTAATGGTGAATTGCTTCTGGGTTTAAGTTCGCGGAGCTTATATCCTGATATCAGCTCTGTACGGGGAGGAAAGTCATTTTCTGGCCACATCTGGGATTGGGCTGGGCTTGGTGGAACGTAGTCTAGGTTCTATACTCTGTATACATGCAAACACCTTTCCCCCTGTGAAACTGTACGCCCGGTGGATCCGACAGATCCACCGGGCGTACAGTTTCACAGGGTTACGCGATGTATGGGGGGAAAGGTTTATACAGAGTATAGAACCTAGACTAGGTGGGACGCGGCCATTACGTAACGTTCCTGATAGGTGAGGCGTACAAACATCGCGCCAGCGATTCTAGACATACTCCCACTGCTCGTTTGAGATCTTCCCGCACCAGCTTCTGGTAGAGGAAGTCCGAGCGACCATTCATCAATTTAAGGGTCAATCTAAAGGTAGGGCAACCCTTGAAACAAATCTGTTATTTAACCCAACTAGGGATGCATTGAAAAGAACATGAATTATTGCAAACTGCAACTGCACCTTACTGTGCCCCAGGCCTTGCTTAGAACCCCCCCCCCCCCCCAACAACAACAACAACAAAAACCTGGCCCTACCACCCCCACCTTAGCTATGGCCCAGTTTACTTATCGCAGGGGAAATGTCACCCGCTTATTTTATTTGTCACATGATTCTTACATGAGAGTCAGTGTAAAGGAGCCTAGCTTACGTTTATGAGTGCACTATAATGGTTGTGAAGATTCGCAATGAGACATCGTCTGCTAAAGTGCTAATGATAAGTTACTCAATGTGTGACGTCATCAAAACATTGGCGTTTTTAAGCGCAAAGAGCGCTTGTTTGCGATTCTTGTGATGGGGTTTTGTTTTGTTGTTGTAATAAGATATCGTGTTGGTATGGGAAATTTAAAAAAGTATTAATCTTAATCTGTTAAATTAGCCTCTAACTCTCTAGAGATGCATTATTCTCATATTTTGTGATTTTCAATGAAATTGTACTTTTAACTTTGCAAGGCCCATAAGCCTAGCTTCGTCAGGGTAAATATTTTTGACCTGATGGACATTATACAACTGATGGACATTATACCAACTCCTCACACCAATGGCCCCAAGCATCACCAGACAATACCACCCAAATAAGCTCAAGCATATACATACTCTAACTCAGCTTTACCAGAACTCCTACTTCCCACAAACTGTAAAAGCATGGAATGCGCTCCCCAATAATATCTTGGCTTCTACATCACTAGGAGCCTTTGCGGGAGCAGTTGCCTCAATCGGCAATTAATGGGATACCTCACCGGTTCCCCTCGACTCTACGTCCTGACTGATGGACCCTGTCGAGTACCCAAGTAGAAGTAGAAGTAGAAGTATACAAGGATCGAAAGCTATGATCATAGATTCCTTACTGACTCCGATTTTAACACACCTGTGATTTTTATATTATATTGAGAGGCTTGGTACGAACAGTCACGTCACGTTCACGTTCACGTCACGTGAAGGTTCTGTACCTTTTGTGAAACAGGTCACCCAAATCTACGAAGTGTTGGGTTACGTGACCCAACAGTTTGTAGGTATACTATATGCAATTCATGAAAGCTCACGTATATTGGCGCTTGCGTAAAACAAATTAATGTAAATTGTCGTTGAGAAGAGACTAATTCTCGGTAAATTTAATCGTGAACGAACCCGTCCTACCTATACTGTAAATACCAATTATAGGCGTACACAGGCCTGGGGGCAGGGGGTGGACACCCCCTACCCCCATCCCCACCCCCTTACATAATTCAAGAAATGTCTTGGTCTCGGCTTCGAAATTTGTGACCGGTCCTGGTCTCGTCCTCGGCTGCGGTCATTTTCTACGGACACCCCCTACCCCCCCCCCCCCCCGCTTACTTCAATTTGTCTGACGAAATATCCCCCCCCCCCCCTACACCCACCCCTTGAAAAATCCTGGGTACGCCACTGCCTACAAGTAGCTAGTTCGAATGTCAAATACATTAATTGATTTATTTAATATTGATTGGTTGGTGTGATTGTTTCATTATAATGATTGACTGATTAATTGATTGTTTATTAGATTAAATGACTGATTTATAGATTGACTCGATTCAATAACCATAAATAAACACTATTAATCAAATCATTGTTGTATTACTTTTAAACTCATTGATCACTGCAGTCACTCACTCACTCACTCACTCACTCACTCACTCACTTTCACAGGCATGCACATACAACGCCGTTAAGGGCCAGTACGCGCAGACGTCGAGCACGGGAACTTCAGGCGTATGCGAACTGAATTGTCCGCTGCGTGTAGCAATTCAGCTGGAAATCAACATTTGCCAAAATCCACGCACGACACGTCTTTAGAAATACTTCAATAACAAGACAAATAATGCAAGTGGTATGGTTGTACATTACCTAAATGACAGAACTGCATATCATCGTCTCAGATTACTCTGAATTATGCACGTACATATTATAAACATAATGATTGAAAGGATTTGATAAGGGGGTATCGGCATTTTCGTCGACATTTTTAAATCTCTTTGTGCGTGTATGTCTAGTCTTAGTAACAAGCGTTTGCAATTTTAAAAAATCTTGATTAAACGCTCACGTCACGATTTGGTTAACGCGACACTTCGAGTTTTACCGGCATGGAAAACGACAAATTGTTGGGTCACTTTACCCTACACTTCGTAGATTTGGGTGACCTGTTTCACAAAAGGTACAGAACCGTTCACGTGACGTGAACGTGAACGTGACGTGACTGTTCGTACCAAGCCATATTGAGAGGCTCTTTGCTTAGTCGTTTGTAATTTTGTATACCTTTCGAGCATGGTAGAGTTATAAATATTAATTTGTAGTGATATTGTGCAGGTTTTGGTTACTAAAATCGACCAGCTTTAGTAAAATGGGAAATGTTCAAGTCAAGTGGATGTTAGATGACCGGGTAATGAGCAAAAATGCAAGGTGCTATTAGATATCTCTTTGCCATACCTTTGAACACAATTAAAACGCTCCCAGGGAGACTTTCAAATTCAAACATTTCAATCCTAAATATCTTTATAACAAAAGAGAAATTCGAAATACCGAAACCTATTGATAATACGAATACAACGAATTGTTTGAGAACCGCCTAAGTTCTTAGTATGTTTTTTTTTCGATTTTGACAATATTCCTACATCCCTTTAGCCTGAAACATGACCTCAGTCTCGAACTTTCCCCGGACAGGGTCGCACGATGAGTGACCCAATGAGACCCCCGGTGACAAGCCAGAGCTACCTTATTTTCTCAGTCAACACTACAAAACTCTCGGCTATGTGTTCACGCGATAAAAGAGAAAACTCAACAGATATATTTGTTTGAATTATTACAAGAGTTATTATGGGAAAACGTATAGTTTTAACAATGTAAAGCATTTGCCTGTGTCATTTCATTACATTGGAGTTTAACCGGTCGTACCATGAAAGTACTACCGGTTCAGTCATACCGAGCTCCTTTTTACAGCCAAGCATGTGTTATATACCGTACCTGATGTTAAACTGCATTGTACTTCGATCGGTCATACCGGATACACGCAAAAGTGTGTCTCTTGCTTTAAAACTAATTTGTTTCAAGCGCGGATAAACAAAATGGCTACACTTTCAGCAGGCCTCTTCGTCAAACTACTGCTAATGGTGAATTACTTATGGGCCGACGTTCGTGGAGCTAATGTCCTAATATCGGCTCTGTACGGGGAGGGAAGTCATTTTCTTGCCACATCTGGGATCGGGCTGGGCTTGGTGGAACGCGGCCATAACGTAACGCTCCTGATAGGTGAGGCGTACAGACATCGGGCTAGTGACCCTAGGTATTCCAACTGCTCATTTGAGATCTTCCCGCACCAACTTCCGGAAGAGGAGGTCCGAGCGACTTTTGGTAAGCTGAACCAACTCGCATTCGAGAAAATCAACGCACAGTTTCACCTGATGGAAATTATCAAACTCATGACAAACATCACGACCAATGATTGTGGAACAATTCTTTCGGACGATGGCATGATGTCCCGACTGGAAGGTATAGATGTCATTGTCATGGACATCTCTTGGCCTTGCGCGATTTTTATCCGGGAAAAATTGAAGCAGGGCAGCGAGACTAATTCGATTCGGAGAATAAAGATAATAGCTTTGTCTCCGACGCCGCCCTGGAGCGGCTTCCTGCAATCCGGAGGGTCGCCGTTCAACCCTGCTTATCAGCCGGAGATTTCATCGGGGTTGTCCAGTCGTATGGATTTCTTGAAGCGCCTCATCAACCTCCTCGTGTTCGGTTTTTCTCGCGTCATGGCCGAAGTGATGTTTATGAACACATTTCGACAGGTCGGCTTATCTCATAACCTCAGCGTGGCCAAAGGACTCGAGATCTCCTACTTTGTCGTTGATTTCGACTTGTTCTTGTGCAACATTGACTTTGCGTCCGATTTTCCAGTGCCACTTAATCCCAACGTTATCCCCGTTGGCGGTTTGACAGCGACGCCAGCAAGAAGCTTGGAGTCGGTGAGTTGGTCATAATAGTGATCCTAGCTAGGTATTGTCGTTCTAGAGGGAATAGAGTGGTACAAAAGAGTGATTCTAGCTAGGTACTTTCGTTCTAGAGCGAATAAAGTGACACGATGTTCAGTTTACAATTGTGTCCAATTAATTTTTTTAAAAGTGTGCCATGGGAATCTCCTCTTGTATCTGTCATATGTAATATATTTTGTAAAAGTTGATTTCCCAGCTAAATGAGAAATTAATATATATATTAAATAATGTTCAATAACAATGTGGTGGGCGAAAGAGGCGATTTTTTGAAAAAATTGTATTAAATCATGTAAATTATTTGACAACATTAAAAACCCAATATCGTGTCATTGAATTCGCCCTAGAAAAAAAATATTTTTGTCATTCATCTATATTGATGAAAGAATCTTTCGAAACATATTAAAGGGACATCCCCTCTTTTGCAAGCAAAATTTCAAAATTTGCGAGGTTATTGTCTTATATGAAAGAAAATGTCATTTAATAGCATGCCTGGAAAAGTTAGGGCTTGAAATCTCTTTTTCGTGGAGTTATAGACCTAAAACTAATAAACTATTGGACGACGGTTTATTATGCATTATATGTATATACAGCCAGTGAATAAGTTCGCACACAAATTCCACGAAGTACCACAACGCTATGCGTGACCCCTCCGTGACCCGCGCTAGTTACGTGACCCGCGCACAAATAAGAATAGCCTGACCGCACACTGGGCAAAATAACCAAACCTCGCTTAAACTGACTACATGTAATTACATATTCTTCATTTTTGAGATTTTTTTCTGTGACATTCATTTACACATGTCTGCTTCACAATACCTTTACAAAAATAAATACAATATAGTTGTAATATTATGCTAAATCAGTTAAACTCTTTTATTGACCAAAGGCGAGGCGTTTAGACATCAGGCATCAGGCTAGTGACCCTAGGTATTCCAACTGCTCGTTTGAGATCTTCCCGCATCAGCTTCCGGTAGAAGAGGTCCGAGCGACATTTGGTAAGGTGAACAGACTCGCATTCGAGAAAAACTCACATTCACACATGGTGGGAATAGTTAAACTCCTGACGCACATCACGACCAAAGACTGCGGATTTATTCTTTCCGACGATGCCATGATGTCCCGACTGGAAGATATAGATGTCATTGTCATGGACATTTCTTGGCCCTGCGCATATTTTCATCCGGGAAAAGTTGGGGCGGAGAAGCGCGTCGAATTTGACTAGGAAAATAAAGATGATAGCTTTGTCGGCGACTTCCACCTATACTTCCTTTCTGCAATCCGGAGGGTCGCCGTTCAACCTTGCCTACACTCCAGAGATTTCAACTGGCCTGTCCAACCGCATGACTTTCTTGGAGCGGCTCAACAACCTTTTCGTCTTCGGTTTCCTTCGCGCCTTGTGCGAAGTAATGTTTATGCCACCCTTTCGGGAGATTGCGCTGTCGCATAATCTTAGCGTGGCTAAAGGACTCGATGTATCCTTCTCTATTGCCGATTTCGACTTGTTCCTGTGCAACATTGACTTTGCGTCCGATTTTCCTGTTCCGCTAAATCCCAACGTTGTCACAGTTGGCGGTTTGACAGCAACGCCAGCAAGAAACTTGGAATCGGTGAGTTGATCAAACATAGTCTTGTGTTTAGCATTTTAGGGTCAATCTAGATGGGGCAGTCTTTGGGAAATCTGATAATTAACCTAACCTGGGGTGCATTGAAAATGAAAAGTATTATTACGAAGCGTAACTGCTCCTTAAAGGGATCTAGTAACATTGTAAAAATCCTCAAAATCCAATTGGAATTATTGTGGTTCCCTCATACCTTGTTGTATTCTTATTAACAGTAAAAGCATGGGACAGGTTATGGTTTTTGGAATTCCCCTTTCAGTAAAAAGATATTTACGATTGAAGTGTTAAAATGTTAAACTCTCCACTGGATAGTCGTAACTGTGTACAAAGTTTAATGCAATGAGTTATTGCAATGAGTTAGTGAATACAAATTGAAATTGAAATTGAAATATCACTTTGAATGTTTGGCTCAGTACTCCTTACTCGGCCATATAACGTCCGTGGAATGGAAATATCCAATAAGATCAATATACAATGTATCAACCATTCATCACTGTTTGCACATGTCAACAATGTTACTAGATCCCTTTAAAGCCAGACGACAGTACTGGGAAACGCCCTACACAAAAACAAATTAAATTTACGCTTTTATCACCAACCAGGTACAAAATATATCATAACCTGTCTGTTAAAGGGATAGTTGGGTTTTAGTAAAGAGATTACAGTTTTGGTAAAACTGAATTTTAGTAACAAACGTTTATTTATAACTCCACCATGCTAGAAAGGAATACAAAAAATACAAACGACTAAGTAAAAAGACTGTTATCGTTAAAAACTAAGAACCTTTAAAACTCAAGACTTGAAATTGTGTAGTTAGGAAATTCGGGCTTAACATTGACTGTAACTGGGAAAGCGTGTTATGATTTGATCGACCAGAAATTTTAAAGGAGGGGGGAAATCCCGGCTTTGATTCAGGTTTATAGCTTTAAATATGTGCCTTTATTGATATACCACACTATTTTTTACAAAGAAATCCTTAAGTTGGGAAAAAAAGGTAAATTTCATGCAACTTTTTTGCTTTATTTCGCATTGGCGTTCCATGCTCCTAAAAAAAGTCATTTATAGCGGAGCGGGAATTTGCGCACGTGTCACCCGATTCATGACATCACATGCAGACCGCAACACGGAGGAATATGCATTGTTTACATGCAGAGCCTATGACTTGCCAGTAAAACAAACTCGTTTTTGCTTGTAAATTGTGGTTTTACTGAAAATGCTTAAGAATTGCTACGAAATGAATTGGAGTAGGATGCAGATACACATCTGAGTGTATATCGTCCATGATATAAACCTGAACAAATGTTTGCAAATATTGAAACAAATGGAAATAATATCTCTGTGTCAACGTGAGTATTGCACTCAGCGTGTACGTCTATGACCGAGCTAAACTGCGATTGCCTGCAGGTGACGTCACAAAGATGACGTCATTTTTTGTTCGCCCGGGACCCGATATTTTAATGGTGGTTCCGAAAGTGAATTTACAAGTTGATTTTTTTATTTTACTGGGTTTTCCCACGGGAAAAATATGTTTGTATTAGTAATCTTCATGAAAATCTACCTTAGATACAGTAAAACTCAATTTTGAGGCAGTTTTCTTGTCACCATACCTTTAAATATATTTTCACGAAGAAAACAAATAATTGACACACTAATGAATATGCACCCCAACATAAATACAAATATTATATTTATATTTAGCGTCATACACAGTTCCAACATCACCATAATTATGCCACATTATGTATGATCTAACAACTTAGCCTATTGCCAATAATGAGTCCCGAGGGGCGAAGCTATATAATATACTTGAAATGGTGCAATTTGGTGCACGTCACACAAGCAGCCAGAGCAATGCCAGCCTACACTGGAACTACGTGGCCCGGTATACAGAAAAAATACTCACCCCAGATCATACACAAGTGACACAACAAACTGAGATAATCTGTTCGCGCGCGAAGCGCGCAGCGAAAATTGAAAAAGGATGTATAAATTACTTTGTTAACGTTAGAATTAACAAGTCTTAGCTCATACAACCATTGTTTTCTTTCCCACTCGTATACAGATACACACCCAAACAAATATATCCTTCCCTAAAACCTGGGAAATAGTGGAAAAGCGAGAGTGGGCCTGACTGGTATGTGTCCAGTTAACCCATTGTCTACGTCAGGAACCAGTGGGGGCTCGATATCAACATTTTCTTTAGGTATTTCAAACAGCTATTACAGGGAACGGGTTAACCGATTGAAAACGATTATAGTAAACATTCTCTACAGACCCTTACCTGATTTAACCTCAGCCAGAGTGGCATATCCTGTTCCGACTGATAGCATGGGGGCGCTAGAATGATTGGGGTCACGTGAATAATTGAGGCTAGCACGTGAAATGTTGGTGGGCACACTCCATGTATTTTGTATTTGTTCGAATTTGTACCCTTTATATGTTTTGACTGTTTTGGGGTCAAACTATCGGGGTGCCGCATGCGCCCCCGCCCCACTCCCAAGAGCTACGCCACTGACCGCTCAGCCAACGCGTGTAGTTCTCGGCTACGAATATGCGATAAAAGAGAAAGCACAACAGATATATTTTCAGTAAATTGTAAAGCGAACCTGGACAAAGGTAATGTATATCTGCAATATTTATTTTGGTCAAACAATGAAGAGTTTCATTTTCAAGGCATGCCTTAATCATGTGTTATATGTACCTGCTGCATCACTTGGTTAACTGCATTGGACTTTGATCGGTCATACTGTATACATGTATACACGGATAGGGTGCCCCTTGCTATAGAAGCAAATATTTGTCAAAAACATTACTGTCAATATTTCAAGCGCGGATAAACAAAATGGCTCAACTTTCAGCAGGCCTGTTCGTCAAACTACTGCTTATGGTCAATTACTTTGGGGCCGAAGTTCGCGGAGCTAATATCCTGATATCGGCTCTGTTCGGGGAGGGAAGTCATTTTCTGGCCGCATCTGGGATCGGGCTGGGCTTGGTGGAACGCGGCCATAACGTAACCTTCCTGATAGGTGAGGCGTACGGACATCGCGCCAGCGATTATAGATACTCCAACTGCTCGTTTGAGATCTTCCCGCACCAGCTTCCGGTAGAGGAAGTCCGAGCGACATTTGGTAAGCTGAACCAACTCGCATTCGAGAAAATCAACGCACAGTCTCATCTTATGGAAATAGTCAAACTCATGACGCACATCACGACCGAAGATTGCGCAACCATTCTTTCGGACGATGCCATGTTGTCCCGACTGGAAGGTATAGATGTCATTGTAATGGACATTTCTTGGCCTTGCGCGATTTTCATCCGGGAAAAATTGGAGCAGAGCAGCGAGACTAATTCGATTCGGAGAATAAAGATGATAGCTTTGTCTCCGATGCCGCCCTGGAGTGGCTTCCTGCAATCCGGAGGGTCGCCCTTCAACACTGCCTATCAGCCGGAGGTTTCATCGGGCTTGTCCAGTCGTATGGACTTCCAGGAGCGCCTCACCAACCTCCTCGTCTTCGGTTTTTCTCGCGTAATGGCAGAAGTGATGTTTATGAACACATTTCGACAGGTCGGATTGTCTCATAACCTCAGCGTGGCCAAAGGACTGGATATGTCCTACTCTGTCGCGGACTTTGACTTGTTCTTGTGCAACATTGACTTTGCGTCCGATTTTTCTGTGCCACTTAATCCTAACGTTATCCCCGTTGGCGGTTTGACAGCAACGCCAGCAAGAAACTTGAAGTCGGTGAGTTGGTACACAATAGTGATTCTAGCTAGCTACTTTCGTTCTAGAGCGAATAAAGTGACACGATGTTCGGTTTCCAATTTGTCCAATTCATAAAAAAGTGTGCCCGGGAAATCCCCTCTTTCAACTGTGATATTTAATATATTTTGTAAAAGTGGATTCCCCACCTGAATAGCAGATTAATGTACTAAAGAATGTTCAATAACAATGTGCCAGTCGAAAGAGGCGGTTTTTGGCAAATATTTTATCAAATTATTTGACAAAGTTCAAAAACCAATATTGTGTCATTGATTACGCCCTAGAAAAACAAACTCTTTTCATCATTCAATCTATACTGAAGTAAAAGATTTATTAAAAAATTATAATAACTGCAAAAAAACACATACAAACATCACAATTATCAAAATAAGTAAAAGCAGCTTGAAGGTATTTATATTAATAGAGGGACATAATTATATATGTGGCAGCTGTCGACATTATTATGAATAAAATGTCCACTTTCTAAAAAGAACTAACTGATCTTGTTATCATTATCTTGGTAAATGATTCCCTATCTAGTAAAACATGTCGTTGTGGTCCAACGTTTTGTAAATAATAGTTAGGTATGTCGTTCCTTCTCTGAGCCAACCCGTACTACATGACCTTAACCTCGAAATCACATCAGACTCGAACTTTCCCCTGAGAGGGTCGCAAGATATTTAAACTTAATAAGATCCCTCGGCGACAAGCCAGCTATGGGTTTAACCCATTGTCTACATCAGACACCAGTGGGGGCTCGATATCAACATTTCCGATGGGCATTGCATACATATAGTCTAGGGAACGGGTTAACCGATTGGAGACGATTATAGTAAACATTCTCTATTAAAAAAGACCCTTATACCTGATTTAACCTCAGCCAGAGTGGCATATCCCGGTCCAACTGACAGCATGGGGGAACTAGAATTATTGGGGTCACGCGAATAAATGAGGCTAGAACGTGAATTGTTGATGGGCACACTCCATGTATTTTTTTTTCGAATTTGTACCATTTATATGTTTTGACTGTTTTGGGGTCAAACTATCAAGGTGCCGCTTGCGCCCCCCGCCCCCGCCCCGCTCCTAATGCCCGGCGCAGACAGAGCCGACTCGACTGGTTGTCATTCCGATCGGCTCAGTTTTCAGTGCCTCGCGACACACATTTTGCCAGTCGAGAGACAGTCGGATGCCAGTTGAGGCCGATTCAACAAGATAAATCTGCTCCGACCGACCGGGCCCAACTCTAGCCTAATTGAAACCAGTCGGGTCGGGTCGAGTCGGCTCTGTCTGCGCCGGGCTTAAGAGCTACGCCGCAAGAGGTCTTGCGCACGGTGCTCAATACACACTGGCTCATTGTCATGTATAGTGCGAACAAAAATGACAAACTAGTCTCGTTATAATATATGTTTGGAACGCTCTCGATCCACATCGATTCCGAAACATGCCGATCTTCAAACATCTCAACCTGACGCGCAATTAGAGATAGACGTCCACATGTATGAGGGGAGAGGGTATATGCACTCGTGAATAAGGTTATATACGCAATGTACGTAGCGCTATTTGTCATCGTCTGCATGTAAAGAGTTAACACATTTTATCAAATAACATTTATCTGCAAGATTTGTTTTGGGCAAACAAAGAGTTTCTTTTTACAGCACATGCATGTGTTATACCAGCTGCATATCATGTTGAACTGCATTGGAATTTGATCGGTAATTCCGGATACACGTACAGAAAAGGAAAAGGGGGCCTTTAGCTTATATTAGTAGCAATTAATGTTTCGAAAACTTCAACACTGGAAACTATTTCAACAATTTCAAGCGGTGTCAAACAAAATGGCAAAACTTTCAGCAGGTCTGTTCGTCAAACTACTGCTTATGGTGAATTGCTTCTGGGTTGAAATTCGCGGAGTGAATATCCTGATATCGGCTCTGTTCGGGGAGGGAAGTCATTTTCTGGCCGCATCTGGGATCGGGCTGGGTTTGGTGGAACGCGGCCATAACGTAACGTTCCTGATAGGTGAGGCGTATAGACATCGGGCTAGTGACCCGAGGTATTCCAACTGCTCGTTTGAGATCTTCCCGCACCAGCTTCCGGTAGAGGAAGTCCGAGCGACGTTTGGTAAGCTGAACCAACTCGCATTCGAGAAAATCAACGCACAGTCTCATTTTATGGAAATGTTCAAACTCCTGACGCACATCCAGAACAAAGATTGCAGATCCATTCTTTCCGACGATGCCATGATGTCCCGACTGGAAGGTATTGACGCAATTGTCATGGACATCAATTGGCCCTGCGCGGTTTTCATCCGGGAAAATCTGGGGCGGAGCATCTCGACGAATTCGACTCAGAGGATAAAGATGATAGCTTAATCTCCGTGTCCCATCGGGAGTGGGTTCCTGCAGTCCGGAGGGTCGCCCTTCAACCTTGCCTACACACCAGAGACCTCGACTGGCCTGTCCAATCGCATGACTTTCTGGGAACGGCTCACCAACGTCTTCGTCTTCGGTTTCGTTCGTGCAATGAGCGAAGTAATGTTTATGCCACCCTTTCGGGAGATTGGGCTGTCGCATAATCTTAGCGTGGCTAAAGGACTCGATGTATCCTTCTCTATTGCCGATTTCGACTTGTTCCTGAGCAACATTGACTTTGCGTCCGATTTTCCTGTGCCGCTTAATCCAAACGTTGTCCCCGTTGGCGGTTTGACAGCGACGCAAGCAATAAACTTGGAATCGGTGAGTTGAACAAACATATTCTTGTGTTTAGGGTCAGTCTAGATAATTATCCTAATTTGGGCTGCATTGAAAAGGAAATGGATTATTACGAATTGTAAAAATCCTCAAAATCCAATTGGAATTATAGCGGTTCCCTCATACCTTGTTATTAACAGTAGAAGCATGGGACAGAATATTAACAGTAGAAGCATGGGACAGATTTTGGTTTTTGGAATTTCCCTTTCACTAAAAAGATATTTACGATCGAAGTGTTCAGATATTAAACTATCCACTGGATAGTCGTAACCGTCTACAAAGTCAATGCAATTAGTTAGTGCAATGAGTTAGTGAATACAAATTGAAATTGAAATTGAAATATGACTTTGAATTTTTGCTCATCATGATCACTTGGCCTTATAACGTCCATGGAATGGAAATATCCGATAACAACAATATACATTGCATCAACCATTCATCACTTTTTGCACAATGTCATCAAAGTTACTAGATCCCTTTAAAGCCAGACGACAGTACTGGGAAACGCCCCACACACAAAAAATGAAATATACGCTTTTATCACCAACTATGTAAAAAATATATCATAACCTGTCTGTTAAAGGGATAGTTGAGTTTTGGTAAAGAGAGTACAGTTTTGGTAAAAACTGAATTGTAGTAACCAAAACCTGCACAAACTATTAGTTATAACTCCACCATGCTAGAAAGGAATACAAACAAATACAAACGACTAAGTAAAAAGCCTGTTATCATTAAAAACTAAGAGCCGTTAAAACTCAAGATGGCACTCTCTAAAATGTCATTGGTTTTTACCATTTTGAATAAAATATTGTGCATGTGATGTTTTGTTGAAATATTGATTACATAGAGAGATAATCAACAACTATTTAAAAAACTTTTTATGCATTTTTGAAAAGAGGAAGCATTTAACAAAATAATAATGGCTGGTTCAAAATTATGGAATATTTGTGGGGCCCCACAATTATTAAAAATGGTTATGTTTATGGATATTTCAGCCATTTCTGTACCGATTTTGATCAAATAAAGTTTATTGTGTCATTTTGTATGCTCTTTCAAATTTGACACTAGGTTTTTCATTATCTCACGACAAAAAATATTTTGTGTAGCGCCCTCTATACCAAAACTCAACTATCCCTTTAATGTAAAGAATTTGACAAAAACTGCGTTGAAATTGAATATTTGAGCAATACAAATGTTCGAAATAAAAACTGTCAATGCATTGACACAATAAAACCGAATGTTCGCGGCTGCCGCCGCGTGCAATTATGGCAAATGCTGCACCACGTGCGCTCTGCACGCGAACGAGCGTATAGCTACGCCGGCGTAGACGTCAGCGCGCGGTACGAATACACGTTTCAGCTGATATCTACTATACTAAAGTAGCCGATCATGTATGTCTGTCTGTCTGTCTGTCTGTCCATCTATGCATTTCGTAGTGCATTGAGGCACCAACATCAAACTTTGGGTAGTGATTGGTGATGACCCATAGAGGTTTGTGGTCTGGGTCAGGTCGGGGTCAGTTTGACCAGTGGTCAGTTATGAATCGGCCAATATTCCACGTTCATTTGCCATGCAGTCGCGTGGAGCGCTGATCATCACACATGCTTGCGACGGAAGTACCGTGAAAAGTGTGTTGCTGAAATGACCTTTCATTATGTAGTCTTTGTTCAGCCTGGAATCGATACGTTGTAAATTACTTACGCACATTATCGTATGCCTGTCAAATCGGAAATAACACGTGTGCCGCTGTGTGCGCCTGAATTAAGACTATCGTAATTTGCTTGCGAATTGTTGTTTTTCAAACTTTTAAATAATATGGATTTAAAAATTGTAATGACTGATTTTCGAATAGAATTAAAACAAATCTGATGAAATATATGTATTTCTATCAAGAAACGGACGGTACATTCCAAAAGCGAAAGCGACCGTCGGGCGGGGAATTTGCATAGACTATATACAGGGTAGCGGAATATTGTAGGTCCGGCATCTGTGCATTGTCAACGCACAATCTACTACATTGTACACACATTCGTGTGATTGTACATGTCCGTATATGCATGACTGAATTTGATCGGTGATTTTTGTTCACATTTTCAACACGATATTCGCAAAATTGGCAAAACAGGGTATACGGCTACCAAAATAGGTTTCTCTCTGTCACTGGTTTAATTTTCTGAATACAGGCTAATTGTAAATGTTTGCTCGAAGTGCATACTTTGTTGTACTGAAGTATAAAAAATGTGTGCTTTTTGTAAATAACGTGTAAACAAGGAATTAGGGTTATTGATCTACTTGACAACGATTTAATTAATACTGTTTATTGTTTGACATGTGATCGCTGGCAGCATACCTAGGGTTTTTACAAGGGGGGGGGGGGGGGGGGTAGGGGGGGTTATTGCGTCAACCAAAATTTTCGACGGGCTGGGTGTTGGCCAAGTATTTCGAGGGGGGTGTCGGTCAAGTAACTCGAGGGGGTGTCGGTCAAGTATTTCGAGGGGGGTGTCGGTGAAGAATTTTCGAGGGTGGTGTCGGTCAAATATTTCGTGGGGGGGGGGGGGGCGGTGAAGAATTTTCGAAGGGGGGAGGGATGTTGGTGAAGAATCTCGATGGGGGGTGGGGGATTTTTCGAGGGGGGTGTCAGTGAAGATTTTTTCGAGAGGGAGAGTGTCGGTGAAGAATTTGTAAGGGGGGTGGGTGTCCTCACCCCCCCCCCCCCAACCCGGGTACCCATATGCCTTTGAATATGAGATTGAATCACCACCGGGGGGGGGGGGGGGGTGTCGGTGAAGAATCTTGAAAGGGGGGGTGGGTTGTCGGTGAAGAATTTTCTAGGGGGGTGTCAGTAAAGATTTTATTGAGAGGGAGTAACAGTGAAGATTCTTTCGAAGGGGGGTGGTGGGGGTGTAGGAGAAGATTTTTCGAGGGGGGGGGTTGTCGGTGAATATTTTTCGACGCGAGGGGGGTGTCGATGAAGATTTTCTCGAGAGGGGGTACTGGTGAAGATTCTTTCAAAAGGGGGCGGGGGTGTCGGTGAAGAATTTGTGAGGGGGGTTCATGGTGTCCGTGAATATGTTTTTGAGGGGGGGGGGGAAACCCCAAAACAGCCCTTTTTCATCAAAGTGAAATTTGAACCCCCCCCCCCCCCCCCCCCCCCCCGTGTACGCATATGCCTGTGAATATGAGATTGTATTTTTAATTATACACTTATTAAATCATATCATAACCATTCAAACAGAGATTCCATTAATTGACCAAATGTTTTTTACAGGATAGATACAAAAAATAACGAAATACAAATATACAACATACAACATTATCTTACTCAAAGATCTGGTGACGGGTAATTTGCTAGTATATGAAATAATTGTAGCAGTGCCCCTACATAAGCGCCCATTATATTTCTTCTTGCCATCATATTGCAGAAACCAATAGTACGTGAAATTACTATGCTGTTTCTGGGATATCGTATTAGCATTGTCTGAAATCATTTCCAGATAAATTAATTGACAAGTATTATATATAAGTAAAGTATAATTGTATAGTTTTAGGAGCATTATGTGTTGATAACAGATAACCTTTCTTCTCACTTTCACGAGTGGTTGCGATATTTCTAGGCAGAGGCACACGTACGATTTTTTTGGTTGGGGGGGGGGGGTGGGGGGGGGGGGTGATCGTAACATAGTGAGCCAATTCTCTTCCTCATTAGAAAGATCATCAAAGTGTCACAATCGTAAAACATAGTGTGTGTCCAAGGAAAGAAACTTAGTATATTTTGTAATTGTATGGGCAATGATATATATATTATAGAGAACATCATATGTTTACACAAATATTGTCAGTGTTGTGTTTCTTAAAAAGTGATTTACGCCACCTACTGGTCACATTATTATATTCCTCATGAAATATCTAGCAACTTTGTTGACATGTGCAAAAAGTGATGAATGGTTGATACAATGTAAATTATATTGTTGTTATATGATATGTCCACTGCGTATTGTGTGAACATCAAGTTAAATGGACGTTATATTGCCGAGTAATGAGCAAAAATACAAAGTGGTATACACTAACTCATCGCACTAACTTTGTCCAAAGTTACGACTATCCAGTGGATAGTTTATCATCTGAACACTTCAATCGTAAATATCTTTTTAACGAAAGGGAAATGCGAAAAACCGAAACATGTCACATTCTTTTACTGTTTGAATTTGATATGCCACAATGTACGCACCACCTCCACTCCCTGGTGAGCATTCTTTCCAAGCGGCTCATGGGCATTGTGAATGTGAATTTTCTTGGGATTACTACGATGATTTCTAGAACCAGCTGACCCACTAAAAGGGTACACGGGGGCATGGGTGGGGGCACATGTTCCCTCCCTCAATAACTTTACGAAAACAATACAAAACACATGTAGGAAAAAACAAAACTTTCTTTGAAGGGAAAGTTCAGTTTGGGTCTAGAGGGCGCTTCGAGAAATATTTCTTTTGTGAGATTAATGAAAAACTAAGTGTACAATTTGAAAAAGCACTCAATTTCGGAGACAGAATCATCTTTGTATGATCAAAATCGGTTCAGAAACAGCTGAAATATCCATAAATATATCCGATCGGAATAAATGTTGGGGACACGTTTATTCGATGGTATAAGCATTTATTTTTAAATCCTACACATGTTTTTAAAATTTACCGAAATTGTTTAAAACTTGTTTTGATGATCTCTTTATCAAATAATTATTTAAACCAAACGTCACATTCACATACAAACAAACAATTATTGTTGAAACTTGAGGTATCTGGAGGGCGACCTCTTGTGTTAATATGTTTTACCTACAGTCGAGCATTATTGAATTATAACTTTCAGTTTAAAATGATAACTTACAAGTTTAAGTTGCTAAAATTCACCTCCTACCGGGTCCCCATTTATACACCTGGGTAGAGAGCAGCAATTGTGGATAAATTGTCATGCTGAAGGACAAACGCAGTGCATGGGCTGGGTTCGAACTCGGGATCTCATGATCGGAAAGCGCGCGCTCTACCAATCTTGCCACACCACATCCACATTAAAGGGCAATGCTGCAAAAAAAAAAAAAAAGTGAAATTAATTATTTTGTTGGTTGGCATATAGACTTTATTCCTCATTGGGTCTACCGTTTACATTGACCTTGGTTAAACCACTGGCTATATTATGTACAACAAGTTAAATTGTGGGCACTGAGCCCCCCCCCCCCCCCCCCCCCCCACCTCCCCTCCCCTAGTTATGTATTTCTTGTTGGCATAAACTTTACTCCTTGTATGGTCTACTGTTTGCATTGACCTTGCCTACACCACTGGATATAATTATAAGACAGGTTTTAATTGTTGACACATAGCAACACCCCCCCCCCCCTTTCCTATATAGGGAACCATATTTTACTCCCATTTGCTCCCGCCTGGTTGATTCGGGTTATGCCGCTAGCTGTGTGACCCCCTTTACAGGAGTTCACGTGAGTAATCGTATATGCCATGGCAGTGGTGTGGGGCCGGGGAGGGGGGCAATGTCGGTACGCACCCCACACAATTTAAAGAGTACAATACAGTGTATATATTATATAGGGAAAATCTTGGGAAATATAGGGAAAATATAGGGAATATAGGGAAAATATAGGGAAATATAGGGAAAATCTTGTATACAAAATTATAAACTACAGGGAGTGTACCCCTAAAAATCCCCCCACCCACCCAACCCCCAACAGCCCAACCACGCTACGCCCCTGTGTAATCGCATATGCCAGGGGAGATTATGTGGAAGGTAGTTGAGAGGGATTTGGCGTTTCCACCGAAAATTCACTTTTCTCTGTTAAACCTCCTTTCGGGACATAGTGTAAGCCAACGCAGTATTTCAAACAGGAAAACATATCAAATGAGTAAATGAATGTGTACTTCCAAAAAGTAAAAAAAATATATAAAAAATTACGACTCGTGAACTGGTGATCAACCTTCCCAAAATAGCTCAACGGATTTCTACAAATAGTAACTGGTTCTCTCCCAAGATAATTTGGTCCCCGCATCGGCAGGAAGTTGTATTTCTGTCTCGGAGCGGTTTGCCGTTGTAGAATACTGTGTAGTCTGGATGTTTTAGAGCGAGTGAGCGTGAGTGAACATTATAAAGGTTTCTGGTAACATAATTGCCATATTCGACAAAAACTTACTTAGAACTCTAAAAGTTCTTACTTACCTTGTTGTATATTCGTATTGCCAAAAGAAGCATAGAACATGTTACGGCTTTCCAAATGTATCTTTCGTGTTACAGAATTATGATTGAAGAGTTCGGATTTGAGATACTCCCTGGGAGAATTTCAACTGTGTACAAAGTTATGGCAATTAATAAGCAAACATCACTTCTCATTTTGCTCATTACTTGGCTATGAAATTTCCACCAATTACTGATTTTTATCAGATCACATAGATAAACATTTATTATTATCAACCATTTGTTAGTTTTTGCATGTGTCAACCAAGTGACTAGATCCCTGCCATGATCAATAAATAAGTGTTGGATGAATTGTAAAGCACTTGATTTATGACCAGGTTCAAATTTATACTCATTGTAAATGTAAATGCAAATGAATGGGGGATTACCATATTCAATGTAAACTTATCAGGAGGACGAGGTCGTATCGATTCTTTGTTTTTACGATTTCATTTGGCTCTCATGTTTGATAAATATGCACTCAATTTCGAAGGACTGTTTCGTTTATCTATGATCTGTATAGCTGATATGTAAAATTGGTAACGCTGATTGTTTTCCTATTATTCTTGTAAACAGATGAAAATTAACAAAGGTACTCTGCCTAGTGTCTATATTTTCATAAGTGATATAAACATTAAAGGTGCACCTGTAAAGTGTCAGATATTTCCCAAAATGACATTTGAGATTGCAATCCTGTACCAAAATCATATGTCCGAATGATGTGTGAAAGTTTCATTGAAAAAGAACACTGCTTTCCTGGTTAAAAAAGCAAAATATGCGTCAGCTTTTACCACGAATTACTGTATGACGTTTATGAGGTTTATGACCGTTCATTAGCGCTCTTGAGCTGAATGATAGATATCGTCATACTAAAAGGGCATTTGAAAAAATCTAACCCTATTTTATTCTTCTCTTACCATAAGCTAAACAACACGGTAGAAGAGAAACGAGGAAGCTCCAAGTAATTTTCGTGGATTAAGACACTTTACAGGCATCCCTTTAATAATATTCGAAATTAACGCCCATACGCAGAAAAATCATGCATAAGGTCTCATTATTATGCGCTATTGATACAGTTTGTATATGTTATTATATGAAATGAAATAAAGACAAGACAAAATCATTTTGAGTATCTTGATAGACAAATATGAAGGCATACGAATGAATGAATGAATGAACGAATGACTGACTGACTGACTGACTGACTGACTGACTGACTGACTGACTGACTGACTGACTGACTGACTGACTGACTGACTGACTGACTGACTGACTGACTGACTGACTGACTGACTGACTGACTGACTGAATGAATGAATGAATGAATGAATGAATGAATGAATGAATGAATGAATGAATGAATGAATGAATGAATGAATGAATGAATGGATGGATGGATGAATGAATGAATGAATGAATGAATGAATGAATGAATGAATGAATGAATGAATGAATGAATGAATGTATGAATGAATGAATGAATGAATGAAGGAAGGAATGAATGAATGAATGAATGAATGAATGAATGAATGAATGAATGAATGAATGAATGAATGAATGAATGAATGAATGAATGACAGAATGAATGGATGAATGAATGAATGAATGAATGAATGAATGAATGAATGAATGAATGAATGAATGAATGAATGAATGAATGAATGAATGAATGGATGAATGGATGAATGAATGAATGAATGAATGAATGAATGAATGAATGAATGAATGAATGAATGAATGAATGAATGAATGAATGAATGAATGAGTGAATTAATGAATTAATTCATTAATTCATTAATTCATTAGTGATTTGATGTAGTAAAGAATTTAGTAAAGAGGGAATGGATACCACAATTAATACTTGGATCAACCATTCGATCAATCAATTAATCCACCAATCAATACATCAGTTAATCAATCAATCTATATATCTATCTATCTATCTATCTATCTATCTATCTATCTATCTATCTATCTATCTATCTATCTATCTATATATCTATCTATCTATCTATAAATCAATCAATCAATCAATCAATCAATCAATCAATCAATCAATCAATCAATCAATCAATCAATCAATCAATCAATCAATCAATCAATCAGTCAATAACGCAATCAATCAATAATTAAATCGATGACGGTAGTCATTCAAATGGTCTGTCAATTAATTATCAACCGCCTAATCTGTGAACAAAATTGTCAATCAATTGTGTTGTTTTACAATAATTAACATCATCCCTATCACCATTATGAACAGCAGGAAAATAGCTATCGTAATCTGGTAATAGCAACATTAAATGTAATGCAACTAAAGCCCTCCGCACACAGAGGCGACTCGACCCGATCCGACTGTTTTTCAGTCGGTTCAGCTCAGTATGCGTTGCCTCAGGAGTCAGGACTCATGTTGTGCCGGTCAAGAGCCAGTAGGAGATCATTCGAGGCCGATTCAACATGTTGAATCGGCTACGACTGAGCGAAACCGACTCTAGCCTGACTGAAAACATACAGTCGGATCGGGTCGAGTCGGCCCTGTGTTCGGAGGTGATGGCCCGGATTCACAAAGGAGGTTTGTACAAACCATGGTTTATCCATGGTCTACATCTATGGAGTGCTATTTGTAAACTGATGGAGAAAGAATGTAAACTCCTTACTTGTTAACAATATTGATGGTACGCATTTACAAAATGCACCAAATAAATGTTTGTCTTCTCACATAGGTGAAATTTGCTGGTTAGCAAGCACTATACAGTCATATCATTAGAAATGATAAATTGTTTTACTTGTATACGAGCAGCAGCAGCACTCCATACATGTAGACCAAGGATAAACCATGGTTTGTACAAACCTCCTACAAACCTGTTTGTGAATCCGGGCCCTTATGGCTAATCTCCCCATCCCTCCTCACCTCGTTCCCCCATTTCTACCTAGCGACCTAGGGAATATAGACGTATTCATTATTGTTAGGGAAAGGATTGTATTTCCTATCAAATGATACACCCCTCACCATGCTAGCGCTAACCCTACACCCGGACGGAATTGATGATCCTGATCATATTTCTCCCAGACTTAAAGGGAACTAGGCCCCGTTGCAGAAAGAGATAAAATCGATTGTAAGTTACAATTAATTGTAAGTCAGATCATGTGTTCTAGAGGCGCGAATCTGATTGGTTGAAACGCGCAAAGTTGCTGACTTACAATCAATCGTAACTTACAATTGATTGTATCTCTTTCTGCAACGAGACCCAGGTCACATTGTCAAAATGCTCAAAACTTATTGTATAACAATATTAACAATAGAAGCATGGAACAGGTCTTGGTTTTTCAAATTTCCCTTTCATTAAAAAAAGAAGATTTGCGATTGAAGTGTTAGTATTGTTAACTATCCGTTGGATAGTCATATTCGTGTACAAAGTGCAATGAGTAGGTGAATATCACTTTACATTTTCGCTCATTATTCGGCCATACAACATCCATTTAATGTGAAATTTCCACTCATTACTCAGTAACATATACACATTGTATATTAAAACATCCATCACTGTTTGCACATGTCAACAAAGTTACTAGATCCTGTTAAAACTCGTATGTATGTCTTTGATTAATCTGGCTGCGCCAATCGGGGCGAAAACGTGGACATGAGTGTGACTATCAGAAGCGTTGTGTGGTCGGACCAGTGGCGTACCAAGAATTTGTTCAAGGGGGAGGGGGTTATTTCCTCGACCAAAATTTTCGAGGGGGGGGGGGGGTGTCGGTGAGGATTTTTCGAGGGGGGGGGGGTGTCGGTGAAGACCACTTAAATTTGGTAAAGGGGGGTTTGAACCCCCCCCCCCCCCCCCAAAAAAAAAAAAAAAAAAAAATCATCAAAGGGGGGGGGGGGAGGGTGAACCCCCAACCGCCCCCCCCCCCTGGGTACGCCTATGGGTCGGACTGAAATTTTTTTTTTTGGGGGGGGGGAGCTGGTGGGCAGGCAACATTTTGGGACCACGCAAATTATTGAGACCACACGTTATGCATTTCTTTATTTTTATAAGATTTCCCCCCTCATGTTCCTTTATGTCAAATTATTGGGGGAATGTCCTTGCCCGCCCCCCACCCCCAACCCCAACCCCCGCCCCTCCCTTAGCTACGCCACTGACAATAATAGAAGAGAAGACACGTGAGTAAGGGGCGCAGGAAATCATAACGGAAAATAGACATTACAGTCATAGTTAATTACCACACAGTCACACGCCAGTCCATTTGATCACGATTTCTAAGACGAGTTTAACGTCATCTTAACGACGTGTGCCCGCCGAGAAGGGCGACGTATTTTTACCATGGTGACGACGAATCGAGCAGTGACGGAAGATGATCTGGCTTCTGCCACCACTTGTCATGAGTAATTCTAATTAAAAGGCAAAATTAAAACACCTGGGTTGTTTCACGAAGATTTTAAAGTTGAACTTTGCAGTTGATACGTGGGCTACTAAAGTGAGCTACACGAAGTTTTCTTAGTTATTATCTAAAGTCAAACTAGGTACGTATTAATTCATTACCTACTAAATCATGGAAATAAAACTAGTTTGAAACTGTGATGATCTCTAAATAATTCGCCCTATCACTTAAATCGACATAGAAAGAACTTAGCTATTGTGATTTAAATTCGAAAATTTAGGCCAGTTGTATGTAAAAAAAAAAAAAAAAAATTAAGGATGGTGTGTTTTTCTTCTTTTTTAAAAATAATAATTTACTAGTATGGAGCACGGGACATTATAACGGAGATTAGACATTACAGTCATAGTTAATAACTGCATGCAAATCAGTCAACCCGATTCCGGTTTCTATATAAACGAAGTTAACGACGGGCACCCGCAAAAAAGACGACGTATTTTAGCCTCGTGACGACTTGTAGTGCGGTGGCGGAAGATGATCTGGCTTCTGCCACTTGTCATGAGTAATTCTAAGTCAGAAACACCTGGCATATGCCTATAGGGATGTGTCACGAATATTCTAAGTTAAACTTAAACTCTAAGTTGGACAGTACGGGAAGCCGGTTGTATTTTTGTTGATATATTTAAAGTTACTTCATAAAGTTGATCAAATAGTATTACACACAGCATGAGATTAATTTAAAAATCATTAATATTTTTTACTTATCGAGGGGGCTTTAATGATGTTGGTTTCAAATTTCTTAAACTCTCTAGTACTAATTTGATCATTGAATATCTTTTATTTCAATGCTAAAACTGACCTCCCAATAATTACCATGCATGTTGGCTTGGAAGGGTCTTTCATAATGGAGGGACTGGTAAAGATAACCCTCAACTGTAGACGGGTCGTGCAAGACACGATTGTATAATAGGGGAGGCAACTTGTGGCCCTAATGATCCTAGTTGGTTTGGAAGGTTCTTTACAGTGGAGGGAATAGTACAGATAACCCTAGCTGCAGACGGGTCGTGTTAGACATGCTGTTAGAAGAGTTGGACAATTTGTGGCCATAATGGTCCCGCTAATGGGTTCTGGAATGGTATCACACAAGAGAGGGAATGGTACAGAATTGCAGATAACCCTAACTGTAGGCGGGTCGAGTGAGACGATCTTTAAGAAGAGGTAGACAGCCTTTGGCCCTAATGAACCCTAATGAATCTCACAATAGATGGAAGGGTATACAGATAACCCTCACTATAGACGACCCGCCTATAGTGAGGGTTATCTGTATACCCTTCCATCTCTTGTGAGATTCATTAGGGTACGACAAGCTTTTAGGAGAGGTAGACAGCCTTTGGCACTTATGAACCTAGTTGGTTCAGAAAGGTCTTTCACCAGGGAGGGAATGATAACCCTGGCCGTATAGACGTAACTCGCTTTTAAAAGAAGTAGACAACTAGTGTTCCTAATAGTGCTAGTTGGTCTTAGCTAGCTCGGAATGGTCTTTCACAAAGGAGGGACTGGTACAGATAACCCTGACGGTAAACGTGTCTCGCTTTTAGAAGAGGTAGACAACTACTGTTCCTAATGGTGCTAGTTGGTTCGGCAGGGTCTTTAACAATGAAGAGGGTACGTGGTGCAACTAGATTTCCTAACATGCATAATGGTGCTAGTTGGTTCTTTCACGGGGTCTTTCACAATGAAGAGGGGGTCGAGATAGCCGTAACGGTATAGACGTGTCTCGATTTTAGACGAACGAGAACACGTGTGGCACTAAAGGTCCGTTCCTCCTAGTTCGTCCTAGTTGGTTCGGAAGGTTCTGCCATAATGGAGGCGCTGGTACAGGTAACCCTAACTGTAGACATGTCTCGCTTTTAGAAGAGCGAGACAACTTGTGGCCATATAATGATTCTAGTTCAATCGGAAGGGTCTTTCATGACACTAATTGGAGAAGGATCGGACAGGACACGCTTTTATATAGAATAGTGTGACAACTTATGGAAGCTAGGGTACAGAAAAAAAAGGTAATACATATTATTATATAACGGTTGTACGTCCCAGATGAGTAATGCCACAATACAATATTGTGTGCAATAATAATAAGTAACTCAATATTTTTACAAACTTCTAAGTCCTTGCGAAAGATTCGAGTTTAGTTTACACACTACTAATTAGTATCGATGTGTGTAAATGAGAAAATAATAATCTTGCTGCAATTATGCATCATGGAATTATCATCCACCGTGGGGATTTTCGAATATCCGCTACACACCGTCCATGCTGTCTACCACCCTGCTGACTGTCAACGTTATTCTGTTTTTCGAGCGGAGGGCAGCTAATCCCGTCACTTAGTAACAGGAAGTTCACATGACAGCCACCGTGACTGGGTCAATTAGAAGGGAATTCGCTCAAGAATCGCGACAATTCCTCGAGCCAGGGCTCCAGACATACCGAACAAACAGCCTTACCCCCTATAGCCACAGAAGTATAATTACACAAAACCCAGCCTCGCATCTACGCGCGCTCCCTCCCTGTCTTGGAACCTCGCTCACAAACCTCGATTTACTGGGTGTGTTTGTGTCTGTGTGTGTGTGTGTGTGTGTGTGTGTGTGTGTGTGTGTGTGTGTGTGTGTGTGTGTGTGTGTGTGTGTGTGTGTGTGTGTGTGTGTGTGTGCGTGTGGGTATGTATATGTGTGGTTTGTGTATGTGTGTGTGCGTGTTTGAATGAGTGTATGCATATGTGTGTGTTTGCGTAGGTTTGTGTGTGTGCGTGTGTGTGTGCGTACATAGTGTGTGTGCCTTCGTTGTGTGTTAAAATTAGGTTTAGGTGTGCGTAGATCAAGAAATAAATCCATGTACAAATATGTTCACACTGATTGTATGAGCACTATCTCACTGGAATCCCTACCCCTCCCTCTTACCCGCCCACCTCCCCCCCCCCCCCCCCCCTCCCTCTTCCACAGTATGCGCCCCGATAGGTAATGTGTCCCTCAAATCTAATTAAGAAATAAGTTAGTCCCCGCCCCCGCCCCCTTCCCCCATTTCCCCGTCTTGGTGGGCCCTAGCGAGGAGGAGGTCTAGTGGCCTCTGTTGGTTGTCAGACCGATGAAACTTGCTGCTAACACTCGATCGATTCATATTCATGTCCATCATTATGAAATGTATCCTCACATGTTTGCGCTCTATTCTGTTAGCACATGTTTCGCAAGAAAATCTTCTATTTCCGACTTGTTTATGAGTTGACGCAGCAGCTGAAATTAGAGGTTAGGTTCTGTGGCAAATGATATGAAGGCAGGGGGCCCATTTGCCTTCACAACATGTTTGTCATGTTTGTTGGTATTACCCCCCCTCCCCTTCCCTGCCCCGTTGGCAATTGGGCCCCCAAATGATAATAATATGATCATAAATCATAAATAAAACACAGATTGTTAAGGTCATGCCTATTTTAGCTATGTTCAAACATACACCCCCTTGCATGAATTTACCCTGGCTTCCCCTTTTTGTTAAGTTTCCAATAGGATTATTAAGTCTCTCAAGTTCATGGGGAACATCAAGAACGAATTGAGAGTTAACCCTCGAGGTATATAATATCTAAATTTAAACACATCGCTATATACGGTAATACTGACAAAGCCCATTGACATAATCACACATGCAATAAATAAACACATGAGAGTGATATGAATGAGAGTGTTAATTCCGTGGGTTAATCGTGGATACGAAGTGTCTGTCAAGTTCGGGAGGGACATCATGTTTGAACCGTGAACGTGAACATGATGAAACTCTTGTCTCTATGCAGTTCTGTTTTAATAATTTTTTTCATGAACTGTTTTCGTTAACAAAACGTGTCGATTTACTTTCGTTAATAAATTGTAATGTTTCTTACTGGATGATTGTAAAGGTTACCAAAGGCACCCACATATACATGTGTATTATGTGGCATATAGCCTGTACATTGATTTTCGTATTACTATGCCCATTACAGTGCAGGGTTAGTCTGCCCTCACCACCACCACCACCACTACCACCCCATCACCGCCTTCTAACCAAACAAAAAGAAGTGAACGACGGAGGGTACGATACGGGAGCTGTTAATAACAATAACGATCAAAATCAATAGCAGCAGCAACATTTCTTCGCCATTCTCACTAGGGGCCAAATGATGGCTTGCCCGTGGATCCCACTCATTTGGGAAATTGTACGTGCACCCCCGCCCACCCCCCCCCCCCCCCCCCCCCAGACTCGCACACGCTACTGCCATGATGGGTTTAAAATGCGTGGGTCTACATCACCTGGGTACGGGTGGGGCATAGACCTTCGTCCAGATCCTACCAAAGTTGGATACGCTACGTTGTACCTATATGGGGATTTATTTTCGCGGTAATTCCTACTTCATATTTAAGGCACGGTCACATATCACCGGATAGCGTAAACGGATGCCCGACGGGGAGTAACATTTTCAATCCGTTCGTCCCCGTTTGTATGCGTTTCTTGTTCGTTCCTTGTAAGGCGATGTATACGTTGTTCTATCCGGTGGAATGTTTTGTACATGAAGCCACGGAGACGACTTTCACCATCGGATAATTTGATTTCGCAAATTTTCTATTCGTCGGGCGTCCGTTTACGTTATCCGGTGATATGTGACCGGGCTTTTAGCGCCATGTGGTCAGGTTAATTGCCCCCAATTCGTGGAGGATATTACAAATTACAGGCACGTCCACTGTCTGTTACTAACTTCCGGTCATACACACTAATTTTGTTACGATCTTGATCCATGTCGGTGAAGCCGACCAATTTTAATTTTAATTTCAATTCTTAAGATTGCACTTCATGTTCATCAACTATAGCAACATTAGAGTAACAAAGTTTTCAATAAATGTAATAACATGCCTGTACATTGTTGTGAAACAGCACATGTGGCTGGTTTGTAAATTGAAACAATGCTGTTCAAAATTCCATTAAATTTAGAATTTTTGAATAGACTGCAGTAAATACCCTTGTGAATTTTGAAAATTACCATTTTCTCTTTAAGTTGGCTTACTCAACCATAAAGTAATGGTAATCTATTCCCTTTTTTACACAGTGTTTTCTTACTACCATAGAAATATTTTAGCGAGACAAAATCTTGAAACGATTCTTGGTTATGAGATTATAAGCAGTTGTTTAGGGGGGCTTCCTTTTTGTGTTTAATAGGTTTAGTATTGTTTCTCGGTGGTCCCTATTGCGGACACTAACACTTTGCATTCCCATTTTGCAGTGCATACATTACCCCTAACTGAGTGCATTATTTTATACACGAGTCTGTGACTATTGGTCGAATTTTTCAGCAAAGTTTGCATCTGACAAATTTGAATTGTAAGTAACGATAATGTATGACAATTGGCTAAATTGCTCGAGGTAGTGTTTTTTTTTTTGTAAAATTGATCGACGCCTCAGCTCACTTTAATCGTAAATATCGTTTTAACGAGAGGGAAGGTAAACAAAACGAAACATGTACCATGCTTCTATTCATAAGAATACAACAATGTATAAAGGAATCGCTAGAATTCCAATTGGACAGTTTGAGGATTTGGACAATGTCACTAGATCCCTTTAAGTCATGTCCATAGAGTTATATAACTCTATGGTCATGTCTTATCGATTCAGAAATCATTCCACCCTGGACGTGTTTTAAAGGGAGTGTCCGCCTTTTACAAATCGTCTGAATAGTTTCCAGAAGACGGATGAGGATGAATACAACACACATAACGAGTATGTGTAGAAATCATTCTATCGTAGGCGTAATTTTGCACGGGCGAAGACTCGTAATGCATAATAAGCGACGTTGTGTTACGTCGCTTTTTATTATTTTGAGGTCTATCTAACTCCACGAAAAGGAGATTTCAAGTCCTAATTTGTTCATAGTATATCCCTTAATGAAGTGTAAATAAATGTTGTGAAATTTTTTGCTATAATCTTGGAAACATTTTTTAATTTGGTCTTAATACATTACTGATGAGAAAAAGTGATGTTTCCATTTTTTATTTTTGGTCCCAGGGTGCATTTTGGCGATTTTAAAGATAATTAGCTAATTTGCATATTTGTGAAATAAGGTCAGGGGTCATTTTCTATCTAGGAATAGTACAATATTGATAAAAACTAGTATTCTAGGGTATTTTGGGGCAAGGATTCCATTTCCGGTGCTCGTTTGTAAGTGATGTATGGGAAACACTCTGAAATCCAAGATGGCTGCCCCTAATTTGCATATTTATGAATATTATTGGTTTTCAGTGGCTACAGCCCCTAATAAGCAATCATTCCGGATTATTATTTGTCAGTTATGTTCTAAGTATGCATTTAAGATATCAGAGATGAGTTGCCATCGTGGCAACCTCTAGCAATGCATATTATTTGCATAATTATGTATTTTACCTAATTTGCATATTCCCCAAAATCGAGTATATTGGGAACCCGGCAAGTAAAAAAGACAAATAATACCACTTTTCCAAGGTTTTGGGGGGTAGCAGATCCATTTTTGATACTTATTTACCTGTATCACCATGGCATCCATCTCAAATCCAAGATGACTGCTCCCTAAATTACACATGTTATCATACACGACTATATTATTTCGGTTATATTAGATTGATATTATAATGTTTTGACTTTTAATTATTGGAATGAGCAACTAGAATATTTGAATCACAATGTAGTTGTTTTCTTACAGTAAGCAAATCATACTTGTATCAATTAAATGCCGTTTAAGTAGCAAATAGCATTATTTACTTTAAAATGACAATCGCGGCCATCTTGAATTTATGTGGGTTGCCGAGGTGATACAGGTAAATAAGTATCATGAATGGATTCGTTGCCCCCTAAAACCTTGGAAAAGTGGTATTACTTGTCTTTTTTACTTGCCGGGTTCCCAATATACTCGATTTGGGGGAATATGCAAATTAGGTAAAATACATATTTATGCAAATAATATGCATTGCTAGAGGTTGCCATGATGTTAACTCATCTTTGATATCTTAAATACATACTTAGAACATAACTGACAAATAATAATCCGGAATTATTGCTTATTAGGGGCTGTAGCCACTGAAAATCAATAATATTCATAAATATGCAAATTAGGGGAAGCCATCTTTGATTTCAGAGTGTTTCCCATACAGCACTTACAAACGAGCACCGGAAATAGAATCCTTGCCTCAAAATACCCTAGAATACTAGTTTTTATCAATATTGTACTATTCCTAGATAGAAAATGACCCCTGACCTTATTTCACAAATATGCAAATTAGCTAATTATCTTTAAAATCGCCAAAATGCACCCTGGGACCAAAAATAAAAAATGGAAACATCACTTTTTCTCATCAGTAATGTATTTAGACCAAAGTAAAAACTGTTTCCAAGATTATAGCAAAAAAAAATGCTGCTTTACATAACCTGATAGACTATCAGGCAAATTACCAAGGAGTTAACTCCTTGGTGACACTAAGCGTTTTTATAATTGACATGGGGGTAGAGGTACGTTTTGCTCAGAAGGGAGGGGGCGGGGGTATGTTGCCCGAATAATCTTCCTTCCCGACTTTCTACCTGACAAACAAAAAGCAAAGCAACAACAACAAAAAAGACCGCGCCTTTTTGGGCATAAATTGGCCGAAAATTGTTTTTTCTATGATTTAGTCCGGAAATAACAACATTTTCCCCGCAGTATGATACGAGCCAGTTTTGCCCCAAATTAAGTTGACTTTGCCCGAATATACTGAGTTTTCCGTATATGACGCGGTATGCTGGAATATGACATAGTTTTGCCCAAAATATACGGGCATAGTTTTGCTCGAATTTGAGGGGCTTTTGACCGGGTGGATATGGCCGTCGTTCAAAACTCCAGGGGAGGGGGCTGCAGCCACCAGTCCCCAGTCTCCTACGCCTATGATGATTGAAAACCAGTCAAGTGTTGTCACAATTTAGTTTGAATGGTTAGATTGTGTCTACTGTTTCTGGAGAACCATGGGCGTAGTAAGAGCACATTTTTCCCCCAGCCGGGCTGAGTTCTTTTGCCCGCGAATAACAATTTTCCCCATTTTCATCCCCACAAGCAATAAGTTATACAAATATTATTGCCTTTGCCTGAATAATGATGATATACTATTTAGGATGTTCTCAATGTGACATAGTTTGGCCCGAATATCATGCTTTTGTCCGAATTAACGGGTAGTGTTGAGTATTTCCAGAAGTGCCCCCCGATATTTTTTGTGAGATAATGAAAAACTGACTGTCAAATTCGAAAGAACATACAATTTTAATGAGAATAAACTTTATTTGATCAAAATCGGTTCAGAAACGGCTGAAATATCCATAAATATATTTTTATTCAAAATGTTCTTCACCGGCAAGATCACCGGGCGATATTTAGACTTTTTAGAAAAATTTCAAAAAATGCTCGAAGACTACTTTGAAAAAAATCAGAATAGGTTTTTTAAAAGTCGTTGATGATATCTCTATTGAATCATTATTTTAACAAACATTAAATGCACAATGTTGTATGAAAAAAGGCTAAAACCAATGTTTTTTTTAAATAGCGCCCTCTTGAGTTGTAACAAATGATAACAGGGGTTTTACTTAGTCGTTTGTAATTGTGTATACTTTTCGAGCATGGTGAAGTTACAACTATTACTTTGTACCGTAATAGTGCAGGTTTTGGTTACTAAAATTAAGTTTGACCAATACTCAACTATCCCTTTAATATGAGTTTGCCCAAATAGGATTATGATTTCGCCCGAATATGACATACTTTTGCCCGAATATTATATAAATTCCTTTGAATACGATATCAGTTTGCCCGATTGATGGGTATTTTTTTGCCCAATATGGCCGTTTTTCGAAACTCCGGAGGGGGCGCACCCTTGCACCTTAGCCCTCGCCTCCTACGCCAGCTTTGTGGAGAACTCTTTGTGATAGGTAGAATTTGTTCACAAGCCAAACATTTCAATAAACATTCTCCGCCCTTCACGCTTGTACGACTGTAAAACACACACGGTAGCTTCACTTTCATTTGGCTATTGATAATTTTCTGCTTCGGTAAAACACAATAGACCTACCAACCGAGAACAATAATCGGTTTCGCGTTGGTGCCCATCAGTTTCCATCGCTCGGGGTCTTGGTCCCGGGATATAAATACAGCGATGGATAGCTGCATCATCTCTTCTTTTTCTTTCTTCCCTACAGGTGACTGGATATCGAAACCCTGCATTTGTCGGTAAGTCATGTTTTTGAGAAATCGGTATCGACAATTCATTTAATTTGTACAATCCAAATTTGTACAATCCAAATTTGTACAATTGGCAAATGTTTGCCAAATTTTTAGTTTTATTTTAAACTACACATGATATTCATGTTTGCCAGCGCCTTTCTATTGGCTGGAAAATCAAATACTTTATACCACAAACAAGTGCAGAGTTTGGGTATATCCCTTCATCTCCCCTTCATTTCCCCTTCATCTCCCCTTCATTTCCCTTCATTTCCCCTCCATCTCCCCTTCATCTCCCCTTCATTCCCCTTCATTTCCCTTCATTTCCCCTCCATCTCCCCTTCATCTCCCCTCCATTTCCCCTTCATCTCCCCTCCATTTCCCCTTCATTTCCCCTTCATTTCCCCTTCATCTCCCCTCCATCTCCCCTCCATCTCCCCTCCATCTCCCCTTCATCTCCCCTCCATCTCCCCTTCATTTCCCCTTCATTTCCCCTTCATCTCCCCTTCATCTCCCCTTCATTTCCCTTCATTTCCCCTCCATCTCCCCTTCATCTCCCCTCCATTTCCCCTTCATCTCCCCTCCATCTCCCCTTCATCTCCCCTCCATCTCCCCTCCATCTCCCCTCCATCTCCCCTCCATCTCCCCTCCATCTCCCCTTCATCTCCCCTTCATTTCCCTTCATTTCCTTTCATTTCCCCTCCATCTCCCCTTCATTTCCCCTTCATCTCCCCCTCCATCTCCCCTTCATCTCCCCTTCATTTCCCTTCATTTCCCCTCCATTACCCCTTCATCTCCCCTCCATTTCCCCATCATTTCCCCTTCATTTCCCCTTCATCTCCCCACCATCTCCCCTTCATCTTCCCTTCATCTCCCCTTCATCTCCCCTCCATCTCCCCTCCATCTCCCCTCCAGGGTCATTCCATGTCAAATCACCCAAAAAAAGTGAAAATTTTCATCGCACCCCCTCCGAATTTGCTAATATTTGGTATGTATGATATTTCAACCTTTTAAAGCTCAAATATTTAATTTTTAGCCCAATCCGCCCAACGGTTTTGGCGCTATGGTCGATTCTTATGGGGGAGTTTTGTAAGAAATGGGCGTTGGCACCATTTTTCAAATGGCAATTGTCCATTAACCGTTGGGTCAATTTATGTTGTGATGGTGTCATTGGACTGGGGATGTTATATGCAATCCATTTATGCCATTTGTTTTCATGCATGAGCGAGTTTGGATACGATAACCTTTGACCTTAGTCTTTGACCTTCCGTTTTACCTCGTGGATCAAATAATTTTGAGAATTTTTTTGGCTTAAATGTTGTCTTGATATAATTTCTACAACATATGAAAGAATTGGAGATAAATTATTTCTTGTTTTTTCTACAGCCTTGTTTTAAGTTTGAAAATTTCATGTAAAATTGAATTATTTTAGACCTACACCCATGTCCAAGAATTCTATAGGGGTGTATTATGTATGAAAAAGACCTATTCAAAGTCATGATTAGAGGCCTATTCACACCCTGGCTTACCACAGTTAAATAGACCTGCTAATCCCCATACAATAGAAATCCAGACAAATGGCATCTATTGATGTTGCAATGATACCACATGTTTCTAACCTGACAAGGGCCCTGGGCAGAATCAATTGTGAGCCAGATCAAATGTTCTTAATGCACACATCTGATTGGTTGAAATGCAGAAAATGTCTCCCTCTGCAACAGGGCCTAGGTGTAGTTCTTTTCTTGAATACAATCTTTCAAGTTCAAGTTCAAAATGCAAACTTGTACATCAATCATGAAAGCAAATATCTACAGGTATCCCTTTTCAATGAATTTCATGTTTCTATGCACCATAAATTGCAATAGTTTGCAATAATATGCAATAGTTACATGATTTGCAATCTGTAAAAATTCAAACACAAAAAGTAACTACCCCCTAGACAACTGCTCATAATTTCATAACCAATAATTGTTTCAAGATGTCATCTTACTACAATATTTCTACAGTTGTTTTGTACATTATGTGTGGAAATGAGAGATGGCTGAATGAGCACAGATTAAAGACAAATGACCCAATTTGAAAAGTCACAAGAACTTTCACATGCCTGTCCATTTTTTGTGAAACAGCACATACATGTACGTATGGCTTAATGCATCATTGATGGTTTGTGAAACAATGCCGTTTGATTTTCACACAAAACAACTGTATATTTATTGTGGTAAAATGACATATTGAAACAATTATTGGTTATGAAATTATGAGCAGTTGTCTAGGGGGTAGTTACTTTTTGTGTTCAGTTTAGTTGGAAAGAATCAGGTTTGAATTTTTACAGATTGCAAATCATGTAACTTAATTGCATAAAATGTTGCATAGAAACATGAAATTCATTGAAAAAGGATACCTGTAGATATTTGCTTTCATGATTGATGTACAAGTTTGCATTTTGAACTTGAACTTGAAAGATTGTATTCAAGAAAAGAACTACACCTAGGCCCTGTTGCAGAGGGAGACATTTTCTGCATTTCAACCAATCAGATGTGTGCATTAAGAACATTTGATCTGGCTCACAATTGATTCTGCCCAGGGCCCTTGTCAGGTTAGAAACATGTGGTATCATTGCAACATCAATAGATGCCATTTGTCTGGATTTCTATTGTATGGGGATTAGCAGGTCTATTTAACTGTGGTAAGCCAGGGTGTGAATAGGCCTCTAATCATGACTTTGAATAGGTCTTTTTCATACATAATACACCCCTATAGAATTCTTGGACATGGGTGTAGGTCTAAAATAATTCAATTTTACATGAAATTTTCAAACTTAAAACAAGGCTGTAGAAAAAACAAGAAATAATATATCTCCAATTCTTTCATATGTTGTAGAAATTATATCAAGACAACATTTAAGCCAAACAAATTCTCAAAATTATTTGATCCACGAGGTAAAACGGAAGGTCAAAGACTAAGGTCAAAGGTTATCGTATCCAAACTCGCTCATGCATGAAAACAAATGGCATAAATGGATTGCATATAACATCCCCAGTCCAATGACACCATCACAACATAAATTGACCCAACGGTTAACGGACAATTCATTTGAAAAAAATGGTGCCAACGCCCATTTCTTACAAAACTCCCCCATAAGAATCGACCATAGCGCCAAAACCGTTGGGCGGATTGGGCTAAAAATGAAATATTTGAGCTTTAAAAGGTTGAAATATCATACATACCAAATATTAGCAAATTCGGAGGGGGTGCGATGAAATCCATTGGGTGATTTGACATGGAATGACCCATAAGCTCCTCCAAAAATATTGTCTTATTTGCTTTGTCAAACTTTGCAAAGAACAATAATTTTTTTGTTTCGATTAACAATTAAAATATATTCCTGAACTTGCTACTTGAGGAAATTAAAACAAAAAAAAATATTACAAACACTCAAATATCATATAATATCAAAACATTATATTACCCTATTACTCTGTTTAAACTGAACCAAATTTAAAAACAAAATTATGTTTAATTACCAACGTCGCAGTTGATGCCTTGCCAGCCTGATGAACAGGTACAGCTGTACCCGTTGACTGCATCATTACACACACCTCCATTTTGACACGGGGAGCTTGCACACTCGTTGATATCTGGGAATTTAAAGATGACAAAACGTTTATATGATTTTAGCATGAAAGTGTATCTTCATTGGTTTTAATAATAAGAATTATCTTTATACGTTGATCAAAATGAATACATTAGCTCGCATTCTGTTCTTCTTGTTTATCTGATTTTGCTTCTGACTTGCAAATTAATGCTAGACAAATTCATGTTAATTTCAACCAGGGTTTAAATCTAATGAAAAAGAAAAATGAAAATGAGCAAAGAAAATTGTTCGTCTCTGCAAATCGAACCCAAAACTTTCAGTTTGTTTGCAATGATCTAATCAATGAGGTAGAAAGCTCGCAGAAACCCTGTTCAACACTCTGGCTAGTTAGAATTAATGTTCATAAACGAGGAACAAAGCCACAGGATAGCAAACTAACTTTTAGGGATAAGTGTGAAGGATCAAAGTGTTGTGCACAGCTTTCTGTAACGTACATTCAAAAATAGCTAGGGTATTGCACAGGTTTTTAATTCAATCATATCACCACAGATAGCACTTCAAAGTACAAACATGACTTCACAAAAAATATAAATAAGGATTTTTCAATTGAAATATACATGTATTTTGGGCTGAAATCAATTGAGATACATTAGTGTACGGGATACAAAAGGTAGTAATTGGGAAAATGAAGATAGATAGCTTGATATATCGGTTTTTTATTGAACACAGAAAATGTCCTAATAGATATAAGCAACACGTCCAATTTGCACAGGTGGGACGATTAACTCCCATTTAATGTTGACAAACATATTTAAACCCAGATGTTCTGAGGATGACTCAGAATATTGAGCTTAGTATGAACCCTAGCAACTTGTCATACAGGTCTTCGCTTCGTTGCAACGAGTCACTATCCAACCATATGTACAATCCTGATGCAAGACTCTATGTAGGTCAACATGTGTTACTAACCATAATTGCATTTCGATGTGACACAAGTTTTGAACACGAGACATCACAATACTTGGTTCAAACTAGATGCTCATTGGATGCATCCGATTATTGAGCAAGGTGTGAACCCAAAAGGATTGACATACCTTCGTTGCAAAGAGTCCCCATCCAGCCAGATATACAGGTGCATATAAACTGGTCTCTTCCGTTAAAACAGGCCCCTCCATTGAAGCAGGGATTGCTTCCGCACTCGTCATAATCTATAAAAACAACGTTTCAAAAGAGGTTGTGAAATAATCATATAAGCTCTTCCAAAAATATTGTCTTGTTTGCTTTGTCAAACTTTGCAAAGAACAATAATTTTTTTGTTTCGATTAACAATTAAAATCTATTCCTGAACTTGCTACTTGAGGAAATTAAAACAAAAAAAAATATTACAAACACTCAAATATCATATAATAGCAAAACATTATATTACCCTATTACTCTGTTTAAACTGAACCAAATTTAAAAACAAAATTATGTTTAATTACCAACGTCGCAGTTGATGCCTTGCCAGCCTGATGAACAGGTACAGCTGTACCCGTTGACTGCATCATTACACACACCTCCATTTTGACACGGGGAGCTTGCACACTCGTTGATATCTGGGAATTTAAAGATGACAAAACGTTTATATGATTTTAGCATGAAAGTGTATCTTCATTGGTTTTAATAATAAGAATTATCTTTATACGTTGATCAAAATGAATACATTAGCTCGCATTCTGTTCTTCTTGTTTATCTGATTTTGCTTCTGACTTGCAAATTAATGCTAGACAAATTCATGTTAATTTCAACCAGGGTTTAAATCTAATGAAAAAGAAAAATGAAAATGAGCAAAGAAAATTGTTCGTCTCTGCTAATCGAACCCAAAACTTTCAGTTTGTTTGCAATGATCTAATCAATGAGGTAGAAAGCTCGCAGAAACCCTGTTCAACACTCTGGCTAGTTAGAATTAATGTTCATAAACGAGGAACAAAGCCACAGGATAGCAAACTAACTTTTAGGGATAAGTGTGAAGGATCAAAGTGTTGTGCACAGCTTTCTGTAACGTACATTCAAAAATAGCTAGGGTATTGCACAGGTTTTTAATTCAATCATATCACCACAGATAGCACTTCAAAGTACAAATATGACTTCACAAAAAATATAAATAAGGATTTTTCAATTGAAATATACATGTATTTTGGGCTGAAATCAATTGAGATACATTAGTGTACGGGATACAAAAGGTAGTAATTGGGAAAATGAAGATAGATAGCTAGATATATCGTTTTTTTTATTGAACACAGAAAATGTCCTAATAGATATAAGCAACACGTCCAATTTGCACAGGTGGGACGATTAACTCCCATTTAATGTTGACAAACATATTTAAACCCAGATGTTCTGAGGATGACTCAGAATATTGAGCTTAGTATGAACCCTAGCAACTTGTCATACAGGTCTTCGCTTCGTTGCAACGAGTCACTATCCAACCATATGTACAATCCTGATGCAAGACTCTATGTAGGTCACTATGTGTTACTAACCATAATTGCATTTCGATGTGACACAAGTTTTGAACACGAGACATCACAATACTTGGTTCAAACTAGATGCTCATTGGATGCATCCGATTATTGAGCAAGGTGTGAACCCAAAAGGATTGACATACCTTCGTTGCAAAGAGTCCCCATCCAGCCAGATATACAGGTGCATATAAACTGGTCTCTTCCGTTAAAACAGGCCCCTCCATTGAAGCAGGGATTGCTTCCGCACTCGTCATAATCTATAAAAACAACGTTTCAAAAGAGGTTGTGAAATAATCATATAAGCTCTTCCAAAAATATTGTCTTGTTTGCTTTGTCAAACTTTGCAAAGAACAATAATTTTTTTGTTTCGATTAACAATTAAAATCTATTCCTGAACTTGCTACTTGAGGAAATTAAAACAAAAAAAAATATTACAAACACTCAAATATCATATAATAGCAAAACATTATATTACCCTATTACTCTGTTTAAACTGAACCAAATTTAAAAACAAAATTATGTTTAATTACCAACGTCGCAGTTGATGCCTTGCCAGCCTGATGAACAGGTACATCTGTACCCGTTGACTGCATCATTACACACACCTCCATTTTGACACGGGGAGCTTGCACACTCGTTGATATCTGGGAATTTAAAGATGACAAAACGTTTATATGATTTTAGCATGAAAGTGTATCTTCATTGGTTTTAATAATAAGAATTATCTTTATACGTTGATCAAAATGAATACATTAGCTCGCATTCTGTTCTTCTTGTTTATCTGATTTTGCTTCTGACTTGCAAATTAATGCTAGACAAATTCATGTTAATTTCAACCAGGGTTTAAATCTAATGAAAAAGAAAAATGAAAATGAGCAAAGAAAATTGTTCGTCTCTGCTAATCGAACCCAAAACATTCAGTTTGTTTGCAATGATCTAATCAATGAGGTAGAAAGCTCGCAGAAACCCTCTTCAACACTCTGGCTAGTTAGAATTAATGTTCATAAACGAGGAACAAAGCCACAGGATAGCAAACTAACTTTTAGGGATAAGTGTGAAGGATCAAAGTGTTGTGCACAGCTTTCTGTAACGTACATTCAAAAATAGCTAGGGTATTGCACAGGTTTTTAATTCAATCATATCACCACAGATAGCACTCCAAAGTACAAACATGACTTCACAACAAATATAAATAAGGATTTTTCAATTGAAATATACATGTATTTTGGGCTGAAATCAATTGAGATACATTAGTGTACGGCATACAAAAGGTAGTAATTGGGAAAATGAAGATAGATAGCTAGATATATCGGTTTTTTATTGAACACAGAAAATAAACAAGACTGTATTCCGAGGACTAAAGTGCCTTGCGTTCAACACAAATATATAAACATGCATAAATATATTACAATGCAAAGCAAATATTACTTAACATCAAAATACAACAAAATCATATATATTTATAAATGTATTTGGCAAAATAAGCACAAACAAGGTAGCCTAAACATTTGATTATTATAATATATGCATATCCTCATTTTATTTTAATTTTAATTGTAATAGATTATCAATTTCGTGACTTACTAGTATCGCAAATTGTGCCTGTCCAACCAGCACTGCAGACGCACGTGTAGCCATTCACTTCATCTTGACACACTCCGAGATTCAAACAGGGTTGGCTGGCACACTCGTTAATGTCTGAAAAAACAATAAATCAAATCATTTAAATATTATTATCATAAAAACTATATCATAATTACCACAATATTACACAAACATTGAACCAGTATATTTGCATTCTCATGATCTTCAACATAATTATCAAAATCCATAATACAGTTATAATCATGTGACATCACCTGCTATAAGACATGACATAAAATAATATATTGAATTCAAAAGTTTCAATGAATCGGTGAAAGAGAACGTAAATATAAAATGGATTAACGATGACTAATTTATGGTGGGGTATTTTCTCCTTATCAAGAAGGACATCACTTACTTGTTTCACAGTGAGTTCCGGTGTAACCAACAGAGCAGAAGCAGTTGTACCCATTGACTACATCACCGCAAGTAGCACCATTTTGGCAGGGGCTGCTCGTGCATTCATCAATATCTTAGGGGGAAAATAAAAACAAAATTATATTTCACTATTTTATTTAAGATTAATGGTTTCGATTCATCTATATATTGGAAGAAAAATGAGAGAGAGAATATGAATAATAATCATATTCTTATTCAAAGGTAATAGATATAGAAAACACTTGTAAGTAAATAAATTTAAAAATATAGTACACCAGACTACACATGTGTTATTATCTCTAGCACACCAGTGCCATTGATTATTCATGGATTCAAAGCAATTTGATTAACTTTGAAATAGTTTTATAATAGTTTACTATCACATCAGTGCACACAATTCCCTCATTTTGAAGTTGACCAAGGCTCGCCTCCGTTACTTAGACACCTGTTTCAAAATTTTCTAAGGGACATCCCCGGGCATCCCCGCCAAAAAAACGAAAACAAACCCTGTACCAACGGATCCCCCCCCCCCCCTCCCCCTTTGGTACCTGGGGCCTCCCCCTCCAAAATGTCTAGCTTCGATACCCCGTTTTACTTTTCACGTATCAACATACTGTTCTTTGTAATGCCAGTCAATACCGATTAATCGAACAATAACCAGAGCCAGAGCGGAGCCCGTTTTGTTACCTGAAAGTGCTCGCTGTTGTATCATGTTCTCGATGTGTACAGTTTATCGTTCCAAACCCACTTAAATTGTAATTAAATCTGTTCATATCTCTACAATGCATGGATAATATTCAACAGTTTCTGGAGGGAAGGTGTATATCATACATATTTACTGATATGCAAGTTTTCAAGAAAATTGAATAAAGGTTGCTACGACATTTTATTCATGCAATCGGTTCATGTATGGCCTGCTTAAAACGCTAATTTCACTTTCGAAATGGATGTAAAGTTTCTTGAGCTATTTTCTCGGCATCTTATTTCCAGACCGTTCAATATTTGCCTTAGAAAAGCGTCAATAACTCCGCGTTGCAGAATCATTATGAGACAAACTTTATATCATATTAAAGCTTAGATATTGCTGAATCGAACTAAATACAAATCCAGAAAATCAACTTTGTCGACTTTTGGTTCTTCTACGTAGGACGGGTTACATATGTACATCCTGGCCCTGACCACCATTGTACACATATACACGTGTATCGACACCTACATAGACCGGACCCATGTTGCTGACACTAAAACTTACATTAACACTAAATGAGAATTATAAGATTACTAGTGGCCAAGCGCCACTCCGCGACGCCGCGTGCACGTGCACGCATAGGATCCTATATACAGTAATCGCTTGCGCTCGGAGTCTTTTCGATGACCGTATTATCGCATATAAATGGACGTCGTTCACAGTGCGTACAAACATAAACTTAATTGACACATCGAACAGTTTTCCCCAGATCGGGATTAAGAGCGCAATATAAAATATGAATTTAGATAACACAGAGGATTGGAGATATAGATTCAATTGTTTGATTTCATTTACATATATATTTATATGTATCTATCAAATTATTATTCAACAAATGTAGTTAGCCTGCACTTGTGCTTAATTTTGTGTACAAAAAAAAAATCGTCAATTTAATTTACTATCGATATTGTTTATTATGTTAAATTAATTGATAAAGTTAATCAAATCTAATTACTTATATTTTTAGTGTTTTTTTAGATTTGTTTGTTAGTACGTAGCGAACGATTGTTTTTTTTTCGCAGTGCAATTTCCAAATAATTTATAAGCGACCGTAGTGACTTTGAGCGTTGATATATACATGTATCTTGTTATTGAATGATCCTTCTCGAATTTGATATTATTGACAAGGGGAAGCGGAAGCCTGTTTATTCCCCTTTATATTAATACCTTATTTACAATGGTTATGTTATTATGGAATGATGTGCAGT
>JBAMJV010003515.1:0-45137 GCA_037951105.1 Echinarachnius parma
TTCATGACGATCTTTTATACACTATGAGAACAGTAGTCCGGGACAAAATTTATTTTTATGCCTCCGCCAACGAAGTGGCCGGAGGCATTATGTTTTCGGGTCCGTCCGTCCGTCCGTACGTACGTCCGTACGTACGTCCCGTTTTCGTTCTCGCGATATCTCAAGAACCGGTTTGACTAATCAATTTCAAACTTGGTATGAGGGTATATATTGGGGTGACAATGATCTGATTAGATTTTAGGGGTCATGAGGTCAAAGGTCAAGGTCACAGGACTCAATATATATGCAAAAATGCCTCGTTCTCGCGATATCTCAAGAACCGGTTGACGGATCAACTTCAAACTTGGCTTGAATGTACATATTGGGGTGACAATGATCTGATTAGATTTTGGTGTTCATGAGTTCAAAGGTCAAGGTCACAGACTCAATATATGTGCAAAAATTCCTTGTTCTCGCGATATCTCAAGAACCGGTTAACAGATCAATTTCAAACTTGGTATGAGTGTACACATCGGGGTAGCAATGATCAGATTATATTTTGGGGGTCATGAGGCCAAAGGTCAAAGGTCAAGGTCACAGGACTCAATATATGCAAAAATGGCTTGTAATGGCAACATTTCAATCACTGAATGTCAGATTTCAATCAAACTTGGTACCTGAATGTTTCTTAGGGAGCCAATGTAGCCATCAAAGTTTGGGGTCATATGGTCAAGGTCACAGGACTCAAAATATATGAAAAAAAAAAAAAAATTAAGTCAGTGCACATTAATTTGGGCTTGATATTGAAATCGCGTGATAGCGGAGGCATAATTTTCGACTGCGCGCAGTCGAAGATCCATCTAGTTATTTTTTTTGGGGGGGGGGGCTACTTTTTAAGCTTGCCTGCATGAGAAATAATACTCTACTAATTTGTTTTGCACTGAACTCAATTTACGAGGGATCTTTTATGATTTTCAGGGGCTCTTTTTGGCATTTTGTGGGCAAATTACTGACAGTAATAAAGTTGAATTATTCCATCTGAGATGACGAGAAATAAAATTATTATGGTTTTATTTGTTGCCAATGTCAAATAGTTGCATTTGAGATTGAAATTGTCATGTTTTTATTCTCGTTCACGTTCTCAGACGGACCGTTTCATGAGGATCTTTGACAGTACTGAGGAGGATAGTGAGCTGCGAATTGCTGCGTTCCGTGCCGTCATCAGGTGCCCCTCGGACATCATCTTGGCTGGAATCCAACAGGCGCTTGCTCGCGAACCAACCCACCAATGTACGTGTACATATGCAATACTAGAAATGAACTTGTTAGCCTTGAATATGGAGGCTCCAAACATTGATAACTATGTTGTTATCTAATTTAGTACCAGTACAGTCATCTCTGCTTAATTTGGTAGAGACTTTGGTGTATTGTAGGTACGGGTATATTTTATCCCTTCAGATCACAAACCAGTCCACCAAAATGCATGGCCCAGCAGTATATCCCATTTGATTTCATACCAGTACAGTATTTATTAGTTAATTCATAAATTAATTAATTAATGAATATGGTTTTTATTTATTTATTTAATTATTAATTAAAGGGGACCACCAGGCAAAAAAGAACTACACATTATTATATGTTTTGGTACCGTTTTGTGATATCAAATAGATACCCAACATTTTGCAAAGGGTAGTGTAATTCATAAACAAAGCAATTAATTTCCACCACTTACGGAACCACTGCTATTTCCTGGTTCCATACGGGCCAACCATTTGCAAGTGCGCCAATGCTATTCACGCGCACGTTTGTAAACAATAGATTCCCGGGCGATTCGTTCGCTCTGCACACGTTGCAATTCACCGCACACATAGCAGTCTGCGCAATTCAGACCACATGAACGCATGCTTTAGAATGGTGATGCGTTTATATATTTTTTTTTCTTTTTCTGGAAACATTTTTGTGAACTTGTTGATGGAATGGAATACTAAAGATGTTACCTTAATTTAATAAGAATATTATTTTTGGGTGGTGGTACCCTTTAATTAATTAAATTTATTTATTCATTTATATAAGAACATGTATTTCACATCTACTATAGATTGTTAAGTGACCATTTGCATTATGTTCTTACCTAATGCAAGAATTACTTATGTTTAAAAAGAAAAAGAAATAATGCAATGATTGCACCAGGAAAGCATGTGGTATGCTCTTTACTTGTGTCTTCTGTAACTGGGTATGTTGGGATATAAAATTACCTCTTTCATTTCTCCAATATTTTTAAATTTTCAAAATATTTGCTTCGTGTTTTGTAGTTTGTTTTTGATAAGAAATCAATTCTTGGTTAAACAAATTATGCAACAATTGTATAGCAGTGCCCTAGCTAGAGAAAAAATAGCACAAATAATTATCATGTTATCTTAGAATGCGGATTGTTGTTTTCCAGAATATCCCTGAAGGAAGTATAAACTTTTTTCTTTTTTCTTTTTCTTTGGACTGCTAGTGTCCTGCTATGTGTCAAGCTACCTGACCAACCTGAGGGATACCAACAATCCTCTGCTGCGTGAGCTCCAGATGACAATCAAGGCCAGTCCACTCGTCAACACCACACAGTGCAACATGGACGTCAGGAAGTTCTCCCGCAACTATGCCTTCTCACGCTATGATGGTATGTATTCTTGTAAACTCGGAAATACATTTGTGGTGCAAGTGTTCTTTACATGTAGAACAAAGTTGAACAACTTTATACAAGGAATTGTGCTTAATGTAGTTCTTTATAAAAAAATCTTCATCTGACGGAATTTCACTTGTGAACACCTCACAGTGCAAGCTAGCCTTCTCACGCTATGATGGTAGGTTATTCCTGTGAAATTGGGGAGATATATTTACTTTGTGATGAAAGTGTCCTATACATGTATATAAAACTTAAGCAACTTTGTACAAGGCATTATACTTCATGTAGTTCTTGTTTGCTAAATATATTACTCATTGCGGATATAGTATCGAAAATAATAGAATCTAATGTAAGCAAGCGTGTTTTATACTCTACGAGCGGCTCCAACGCGCTATCTCGCATGAGCGAGTACGTTCCTAATTGGACAATAACGGACAAGGCCTATTGGCCGACGCACACGGGTGCTCAACCAATCAACGGGCTGCTGGCTCGGCTCGCCTGCTGGGCGGGAACAATAGCGTGCTCAACCAATCAACGGGCCGCTGGCTCGGCTCGCCTGCTGGTTGGAATCAACCGGTGCGGGCCGGCTGGTCGGGGAGTTTCATGGCGGCGTATCGTACGCATCCAAAATTTGGGGATATCGATCCCGTTGTCTCTGTTGAAATTATTGGGATTGAGGCGGATGTTGATGGCTTCTTTTACCCTCCGTGTGTACCAATGCCGTTCTTGGGAAAGGCCGTTCTTGGGAAAGGCATTCCTCGTGTTTGGAAGAGATACGTAGATGATACCTTCATCATATTCTCCAGCTCTGAAACAGATAATCTGCTCAAACACATGAACAGCCGCCAACCATCCATCCAGTTCACATTGGAGATGGAGTGCGAAGGGAAGATAGCTTTCTTAGACACTTTAGTTCACAGACACGACAACCATAGGCTCTCCACCTTAGTCTACAGGAAGCCTACCCACACAGACCAGTACATAGCGTTTGACTCTCACCATCCCATATCAGTGAAGAGAGGTCTAGTGAAATGTCTATTTGACAGAGCATCATGCATTGTGACAAGTCCACAACAGCCATGCAAAGAGCGGACCCGTGTCCGCAGTGCCCTTAGTCTTAACGGTTACCCACGCCGTTTTGTACACAACACCAAGAAGAGAACGTCAGATCCCAAGGATCAGAAGGAATACAAGACTTTCGCCGCCTAGAGAGCCATGGCATCCGAACGGTTTTCAGATCAGATACCACCCTATGTCAGCCACTAACACGCCCCAAGGATCCAATTCCTCAACACAGACGGGACGGCATTGCAAAGGATGTGATAGATCCTACATCGGTGAAACTGCCCGACCGATATTAGAAAGAATCACTGAGCATAAGAGGGACGTCAGGCTCCGCCGAACTGACAACTCGGCCGTAGCCGAACATGCTTGGGATAACCAGCATCAGCCAGACTTGGGACGGGGTTCAGTGCCTTTCCCAAGAACGGCATTGGTACACACGGAGGGTAAAAGAAGCCATCAACATCCGCCTCAATTCCAATAATTTCAACAGAGACAACGGGATCGATATCCCCGAATTTTGGATGCGTACGATATGCCGCCATGACACTCCCCGACCAGCCGGCCCGCATCGGTTGATTCCAACCAGCAGGCGAGCCGAGCCAGCGGCCCGTTGATTGGTTGAGCACGCTATTGTTCCCGCCCAGCAGGCGAGCCGAGCCAGCGGCCGTTGATTGGTTGAGCACCCGTGTGCGTCGGCCAATAGGCCTTGTCCGTTATTGTCCAATTAGGAACGTACTCGCTCGTAGAGTATAAAACACGCTTGCTTACATTAGATTCTGTCACCTGACGAAGTGTTGCAGCGGCGCATGAAACGTCGTGATCTTTTAGATCACTTGTTGAACATACATTGCGAGACAAACGAATATCACTAGCGATATTATTTTCGATAGTTCTTGTTTGTTTTTACTGTTTATCTGTCTTTCATTAAATCATCAACATATTTTGAACAACAAAATGCATGTAACAAGAATACATTTGCATTCTGTTCTTTCATATGACTGAAGCTTATTTGATATATGAGAATGAGCAAAGAAAATTTGGCTCGTGGGATTTGAACCCCAGACCTCAAAAGTGCTAGACCGGTATTATACTAACTGAGCGAGAGCTCCTAATTTCTTTCTCTTGCTTTTCCTGCGATAGTTTGCAATTTTATAATTCATTGATCTGTCTTTTATCTTGCAGAGGAGTCTGGAAATGGAATCAATGTTGATGGCGACGTCATCTTCTCCTCCAAGTCCTACCTCCCAAGGACCATCAGGCTTGGCATGGACGTGGATGTCTTCGGCTACGAGCTTGATCTGTTCGAGGTACACATTTTGTTCATATTTGCTCATAAATCCATCTTGGCAAAAATTGGAATAATGTCTTAACTTTTTCTATTAAAGTTCTCCCAACGAAAAGCAAATCAATTCTAAAACTCAACAGTCTAATTTAGGCATGCACAATTCATGATTTAATCATCCAAAATTTCCTATAATGAGAATGTCTGATGTCATCAAAATGAGTGATGGTGATGCATGAATGAACCAAGTAAATTAATCTACTCAACCTTTCAATTATCTTAAAATTCCCCACATTGCTAGCAGATTAAAGAAGGCATAACAAGTATTAAGAACATCTAAAATGATGATGTACATGTACTTACTGTATATAAATCAGCATAATTGCTTCTAATGATGACATGTTGACCATCTAGTCTATGTAAAATTCTTGTTAGCATGGATAGTCGAATGGAGTTATAGTAGATACATCATTAAGAGTTGTAGATTTGCTCTTAAAGGATGCAACATCACATTAAAGGGGAGATGATTCCAAGATGTCTACCCTCATCATTTAATTATTATTATTTCTGACAAATATATATGAATTATTAGGAAGAATGTAACATTTCCTTTGCAATGATGCCAAAATTATTTAGGTTACAAGCATTTTTAAACCTTCGCTCAGGTACTTTAAAGGATGCAACATCACATAAAAGGGGAGATGATTCCAAGATGTCTTCCCTCATCATGTAATTATTATTATTTCTGAATAGGTTGAGGGGCGCATAGAAGGGTTGCAGGAGCTTTTCGAAGCCGCCATTTTGCCAGACGAAGATGACCGTGAGTCCAACATGCTCCAGAGAGTTAACTATTTGCTGAAGAAGACCGCCTACAGGCACAAGAGAGAGGGTGTCAAGATGTCTTCACTCAACAGGATCAAGTCAAAGGTAGAGGATAATGATGGTTGTGGTGGTGGTGGTGGTGGTGGTGGTGGTGTTAATGGTGATAGTGATGATGGTGGTTTTGGTTGGGGTGGTGTTGGTAGTAGTGGTTGTGATAAAGGTGATGGTGAGATGGGGTGGTGTTGATGATGGCGAGGGTGTTGATGATGGTGATGATTATGGTGATGATGACGATGATGCCCTTTATTATTGACTTGTAAATTTGGTTTCTTTCGATCCCAAATTTAATAGTTTAAAGCGCTTGCAGATGATATTGTATCGTATTACACGTTATATAAATCAAACTTTTAAAAATTATTATCACTATTATTATATTAATCCTTCTGATGTCTTTTTTCTTTCCACAAGTACACCCAGAACCACTATTATTATTATAATTATTGTTATTTAAACCACTGCTGTCTTTTTCTTTCCAACAGTACATGCAGAACCACGAGTCTTCAGAGGACATGGAGGAAGGATCTCTCTCCATGAAGATCCTGGACAGGGAGGTGTTCTACAAGGACCAGGGTGACTTCCAGGAGCTCGCCGGCAAGTTCAGTCAGGAGAACATCATGACGGTATGTTACCATGTTCCCTAGTAGTTTTTGCAATTGAATTGAATTTAATTGAATTGAATGGAACTAAATCAAATTGAATTGGTTTGAACTGAAGGTTATTGTAAATTTCTTTCTGTTTTTTAATTGAGCTGAATTCAAATTGAATTGGTTTGAACTGAAGGTTATTGTAAATTTCTTTCTGTTTTTGAAATGAGCTGAATTGAATTGAAATAATTAAATTGAATTGGTTTGAACTGAAGGTTATTGTAAAATTCTTTCTGTTTTTGAATTGAGCTGAATTGAATTGAAATAAATTAAATTGAATTGGTTTGAACTGAAGGTTATTGTAAATTTCTTTCTGTTTTTGAATTGAACTGAATTGAATTGAAATAAATCAATTTGAATTGGTTTGAACCTAAGGTTATTGTACATTTCTTTCTGTTTGTGTTCCTTATCAGATTGTGGCTTCCCTGATGCAGCAGCGCTCACACGAGTACACGCTGAACAAGAAATTCAAGCCCTCCACAGTGACCATCCCAACCATCGCTGGTATGCCTCTGCAAGTCAACATTGAGGGCGCACTGACCACTTCCATCAAGGCATCGGGCAAGTTTGATGTGATGCGCATGGCCCTTAAGCCCAGGAGTATGAGCGTCATTGGATCCTTTGAGCCAAGGTGTGTATATAGCCAGTGCTCGCCATTAGCACAGACCTGCTGGCCTGGGCCCAATCAAAATTAGCTTTGGGCCTCCAAAATTTCATTGATCCTAAATTCCACTAGCCTCAAATAACAATAACATGATTTGTTTATCTTTTTCTTTGTTTGGGGCCACTACATTCAGATTTCGGGTCACTAGAATTAGAAAATCTTGTTTTTACTTGTTCTTCTAGGCCACAAGGCAAAAAAGTTAAACTTTGGCATAGATATAGCTAATACCCAAGGGCTGATTGTTATTCAATTCAATCCTTACATCAATATTTTCAGCAATTTGTATAAATTTGGGCTTAGGTCAATTACTAAGAGGTAAGCAACATTTAAGGGTTTGCAGTGAACCATCTAATTGACCCTCTAGAGTCCATATATCTAGAGCTCTAATGTGCTATTCACATTTGCATTATATATACTCCGCAAAAAAAGAAACTGGACACTTGTATCAAACCAAATATTTCATATTCATTTACGATAAAATATATGATATTGTATATCAAATTAAAGATAAAATGGCCCTCTTCAATATTGGCATATAATCCAGATGAAATCATTCATGCATGACTTGTCACGGTCAACTAACCACAGCAAGGTCTGTTTTCAAAAATAGCAAAAATGGAACATCCACTCAACCATGTAAATGTTGATAAGCATAATCTAAAACGCTATATTCATGACATGGCATAATTGTTCAATACAAATGTGACCATTTTGATCTTCATCTCAATAAAAAGTATAAATGAAGATAAATTGTGAACGTTATAGGTTATATTTTCATCCAAAAGTAACACAATGGAGAATTCCATGGTAATGGTTTATTAGTCGAAACCACAGTTTGTGCCCTTATTTCAGCATGAAAAATTGTATAAATTCTTCTCAAGAATGCTACCGTAGTCCAAAGATCTTCACAAAACCTGATGTCACCATTGGTCAAACAGTTGGGCAGTCTTTAACATGACATTTCTCTCGATAACTATGGTTAAAATTGCAGGAAACACACAGAAACAGACAAGTTCCATGCCTCTAATACAGATCAGTATGATGATGCTCTCATAACCTGGCCCTGTTTTATTGACAAATTTGTATTTTCAGAGTTGTTCATAACAATAAAGTAAAATAATGTCATAATTTACTTGCCCCGCACATCTTGTTTTAAGTGAAACGCTCACTATCATCCTGATAATTTCAGTCGAATGGTGTGGTCCTCCATTGTTTTTGCTATTTTTGAAAACAGACCTTGCTATTGTTAATTGACCATGGCAGTTCATGCATGAACGATTACACCTTTAATTTATACCCTGCATGCAGAAGACTAAATTCCCTTTAATTTGATGTATGATAATCTACACTTTATCGTACATAAATATGAAATCTTTTTTCCAGCATGATTGTAGATGCTCACTGCGCACCCAGAGGTCTGTCGCACAAGACCAACTTGGCACCATCAGCGCGTCGATGACCCAATAATCCCAAATACCCAATCTTTTCAAGCAGCTCTTGAATATTCTATATTTCTGTCATTCAAAACCAACATGACAATATCAGTGTAACTATTTTCAAGCAGTCTTTTAAATCCTAGTTTGTTTGGTTTAATTATTCTTTTCAGTGCTGCCGTCGAAGTTCACAGCAGCATGATCGTTGATGCTCACTGCGCACGCAGCGGTCTTACTCACAAGACCAACATGGCTTCTTCCCTCTCCATGGGCGGATCTATCACCTTTGAGGATGGCACGTTCAGGATCAGCATGGATGCACCGGACCGACGACAGACCATCATCAACGCCACGTGAGTTTGTTGTAATACGTTGGGTCTAATTGAGACAAAGAACATTACTTTGTGAACATTTGGGACCCATTTAGGCATTGAGGATCAGGGTGATCGCACCTGACTGAAGACAGACCGACCATGCATGCAAGTTAATTTGTTATAATTAACCCATTCCCTTAGGGTTTCTGAAATCCCCATAGACTTTGTACACAACCCACTCGGTTCCCATAGTCAAGGGGTAAATTTGGTCTTGAAACAAAGAACAATACTGTGCAAAGATTTGAGATTGTTTAAAGTGCTCATTAATTTGGGATCGCTAAAAGTGCTCATTAGTGTTACACCCAGTGCCAATTTGCACCTTATCTACATTGTGCTTAACAAAAATGAATAGGAGCTTAGAAAAATCTTCATTATTACTATTATCTTTAGCTGTTAACCCATTGCCTACCTGAACTGGGTGGGTCCTGTATTACCAAATCTAGTAGCAAACAGGTTAATTCAATTTTAATATTGTATTTGATACACCTGATCAGATCTGACTAGAACCAAAAGATCAAATTTAGTAAAAGGTGCTATATGAATGGAAATAATGTGTCTGACTATGATACATCGTTATCAATACCAATGCAGGTCATCACTGTACTTCCTCCAAAATGACGAGATGATCCCAGTTGCCGAGTCTGAAGACGCTGTTCAGACTGTGGATGAAACCTTCAGTGGCGACCAGTACAGCCTTCGCATCAGTGGGACTAGACCTACCGCACCTCTGGCTCTGGTAAGCTAGTATTCAAGAAAATTAAGTTATAGTTAAGATTTGTTTGTTCACGAGGTGATATAATGCACACATAGTTACATTACTATTGTGTTGTACGGAGCAAAACCTCTCCTGCTAGCTGCACTTATCCAGCACTTAAGTATTTTTGCTGGCTGATTCCTCCCTCCAATTATCAGCAAATTCAAAAAACTTTTGTTAATGTGATCTGCAATTCATATAATTTAAAAACAATTACCAACTCTGCTGTTTTGAATACCGTAAAATGTGAAGAAAAAAAATATTTCCATTTTTCCGTAACAAGGCTTCCTAAAACAAAAACAATTAACTGTTGAACAGGAATTGGATTGCGCAATAGTAAATGTACAAATGGCCGGTACGGCTTATTGCGTGTATTGCGTATAAATGGTCCAGCTGACTAGATCATTTACTTTAGGAGATGTGTTAAAACGCATGACTAATGATGTATGATTCATCATAATATTTGGTCATTATTTTAGAGATAACGCCATGGAGGGTGCAAATGTATTTTGATAAGCTCAACAAACTCTTTGAACATATAATCTGATGCCTTATGTTGTGAAACTTCAAACATAGTCAAAATATGAGAATTTACCTTGTAAAATGTACTTTATCTGAGAGTTCCTTGTGTATGTATAATCTGCAGCCCGAAAGCCTGTACCACAACTGGAGGATGCAGATGTACTTTGATAAGCTGGACGATACTCTGACGACCTATGACTTTGAGGTCGGATACACAACCAACAAGGTACATAATCATTCATATTTCTACATATTGATTAATGTTATGGTATTTGAGGTAGGGCTGCAATGAATTCTTGACAGTCCATGTACTAAATGTATACATTTTTCATAAAACCAGTACTTTAACCAAAATAATTTGATGTGTATGGCATTGAACTGAATTGAATTGTTCATACATACATAATTCACCCATTTAGCAATGAAATATGAAGCCTTACCATCATTTAAAACTGAAATATAAAGTCTCAACAACTTTAAGAACTAAAACATGAAGGCTGTCCATATTTAACTTAACGCTCAACTTCCCAGGTAGCCAACAAACGTTGGTCCATTTTTGGACCAATGCTGGCCATTTTCTTTCGCAAAGTTGCTCCAACGTTGACTGGCAACGTTGGACCAAATGACGCTGGTACAATGGTTGATCCATCGTTGGTCCAACAAGTTTGTCCAACGTATTATGGGTTTCGAGTTTCTAACGTTGGACCAACGTTGGTATCCAACCAGATTTCAACATCAAATGAGTTGCGAGATTCCAATGTTGATCCAACGTTGGCTTGAAGGAGAAGCGAGAATCCAACGTTAATCCAACATTGGACCAACCTTGATATCCAACCAGATTTTAACATCCAACGAGTTGCAAGATCCAACGTTGATCCAACGTTGGCTTGCTACCTGGGTTATTACTGTTCAATGAAAATGTAGTCTGCGATGATGCATGCACTTCATACACACCCTTTTCATTTTTTCAGGAATTCCTGAATGGCGCAGTTCAAAAGACAGAAAGGTTCCACCTTCTCGTGGGGGCCCCTGGTTCAGAAACGATCGGCACATACGCCATGAACCTTGCTTATCACCATAGCAATATGACTGTCCGAGTTCACGCTGAGACGCCTTACTCAGACACCTATTTTACTGGTAAGTTTGTATTCTTTAGCATTATTTAACACATTTAACACATTTAGAAAAAAAAGAAATGCTGTCGTTAGTTTGTATGTCTCCTTAAGCAATATCAGGATATTTTTTCCAGTTTATTATCACCATAAGTCACATAGCTCCTTCTGACACAGAAACCTACCTTTTTCGTTTCCTTGAAATAAATGGAGATTTATGGCAGTTACTCTGCCAGTTCATTCATCAGATATTGCCAAGTAACAACACATCCTACATCAATATTCAACCTGTCAACAGCCTAAAAAGCTCCCGTTGTTTTTTTACACCAATATCTCCTGAGTTTTGGGCCATCTCTTAAATGATAAAAATAAGAAACCGATCGTTTGTCTGAAAAAACATTTTCAACAAAGTTTCTCTGACTGTTGTTTTATCTATAAGGTTCACTGCGCAACGACACATACCACAAGAACCTACAGCTGCACACCGTCTACAACGGTCAGGAGTATATCGTCCAGGCTGGGCTCGACACCATCCCCCTGGTCGACCAGGGAATGAAGTACGTCCCTGTCTTCAACCTCACCATCGCCGGCTACGAGAGCTACGCTCTGGAGGGCAATGTTACCCTCACATCAGAGAGGAAAGAATTGGATCTTAGCCTTGTCGGTGGAAACAAGAACAAGCTGGTTGCCTTCAAAGGTTTGTTTGATGTTCATAGGTATCTTTGAATGTGTTTTAAATGAGTTTTGTGTGGTTTATATCAATCAATTTATATGGAAATGGTTCTGCAAAGCTACACATAGATAGGCAAGAGATGTTTGTCATGATATTATAGTTTGGGAATGATAAACTCATACAAGTATTTTGTGTCAAAATTACCCTTGTAAACTTAGTGAGGAAATACTGGGTTTTGAGTGTTATAATCATGAATAACATCCTCATGGGGCTATTTATTTGGTGCATTTTGACATACATGTACATTTCACATACATTTCTCAATACCGCCAGGTTCATACAATTATGTTATTGTTCTCGGGTTATGGGCCTAAGAATACATTATCATGCCCAGTATTGATGCACAGTACAAATACCCTTATCACCACGCACAGTGCCTTTTCTTTGTATGTATGATTAGTATATTAATATTTATGTCAATAACTTTTATATACATATCTTAAATTAAACCCCTTTTCTATTGATGCTCCATTTGTAATTAGGTTATCAATTTTCACTTTCTTAACTTGAATGTTCGTATTCATGTCGTTATATGTGATACATGAATATCATAAAAATCTCTTCCTATGACTATATTACGTATATGATTTTAATTCTGCGATTAGGAGACCTAATCAAGAACGATACCCATCGTCTGCTGTCCTTCTCCGAGACCCTCGGCCCCTTCAGGTCATCATTCCAAGCTGGATATATAATCGGGACCAGCGAGGACGCTGTCAGTATCACACCGATCTTCAGCATGGCTACCTCACTCCCCATGGCAAGCTCCCTTAGGCTAGAGGCTGCCCCGGTTGTTGTTACTATGGATGGTGTGATTTTCCAGTCACTCTCCCTCGCTACATCATCCAGGCAATTGATCGAGATCTCAAGTAAGTATACTACTGAGAATTAATTTTTGATATCTAGAGGATATATATATAATAATAATAATAATAAATAATAATAGATATTTGTATAGCGCATATTGCAAATTTCCTTTAAGCGCTTACAAATATTAACATACAATTAACAAACTAAATAATAGGGTACAAACATGTAAACAAAGAATTAACGATCACAAAAGGCTAACTTAAACAAACTGATGAGTTGCGCTACTTCTACATTTGCTATTTGATATATATATTTCTCATTACAACTTCAGAATCACACCAAAGTTACAAACAAAGGGTTCATATGGAAAAACTGATAAAGCCATTTTGTTGATCTTTTAGATAAAAAGCATATTTTATCATACGTGATACAAAATGATATGTTTGAAATGATAGCTTATCAATAATATTGTATATCATGATGAGGTTTTGAAGTTTTGATTGAAACTGTTACATATGTTCATATTATTTTGATTGTTAATCAGCAGGTTTCATTGCAATTATCTCAAAATAGTAGAAATTTCTTTTATTTTTCATATTCATTATATTATATTTTATATTATTATCATTATTATGATTATGATTATCATTATTATTATTATTATTGTTATTATTTTTACTTTATTATCATCATCTTAATCAAAATTATCATCATAATTATTTTTGTTAGTATTACATGGTTTGTAGTAACTAATCCTGCCCCCATATTGTCTTTAATTACAGACTTCCATCTCCAGAAGACGAGCCCCATCATGTTTAGCTTTGAGGGCATGATCAAGGAGACCATCCCATTCGGCATCAACTTCACAAAGAGATCCAACCATGTCGATAACGTCCTCACCCACAGTGCCGATTTGACCGCGACTACCAGCTTTGGCACATACCATGCAGGTGTTGCAGTTGCCAACAATTCAGCCGAAAACCTCTACACCCTGGAAGCTACTACCGATATCAATGCCACGGAGTATTTCTCTGTCTCAGGTATGGTATGATCCAGTTCTGTCCAGACATATTGTACAGGAGTTGAAAAAAATAAGGGCTAATAAGTCAACTTTTTGTACTTCAGACATAACCATGTTTCAAGTTTGGGTGCTTTGTTGAAACATACGTTACATGTAGCTCTCTTCTGTTGCGGTAAAATGTACAGGACTATTTAAGAATTGTGAATCGACAGTAATGTTTCAGCTCTCTTGCATGTTTTATAGTGGCCACGGGCAATGGGGATAGGATGACAATTAATTTTTGATGGTAGTTGAATTTTCATTCCTCGATGATATGTTTTGATCTTGCAGCAGAATTCAACGATGAGGTTGATGTTCAGCAGTATGTCGACACCAATGGCACTGTGATGTATTGTGGCTGTGAGATTTACCATTCAAAGACCAGACTCGTATATATTTAAATCTTCTTTCAAGTTTGATTCAATGGTTGTTGAATTATCCTTCTTTGATGATATCTTTGGATCCTGCAGCTGAATTCAAGTCAATATCTAAATGCCACTGTGATGTATCGTGGCTGTGAGATCTACCGTTCAAAGACAAGACTCAAATATTTCAATCTTCTTTCAAGGTTGATATGATGGCAGTTGAATTGATATCATTCTTTGATGATATGTTAAATTCAAGTCGATATCTGAACGCCACTGTGATGTATCATGGATGTGAGATCTACCGTTCAAAGACCAGACTCAAATATGTCAATATTCTTTCAAGTTTGATATGATGGCAGTTGAATTAATTATCATTCTTTGGTGATATCGTACAATCAAGTCGATATCTGAACGCCACTGTGATGTATAGCCGTTGTGAGATCTACCGTTCAAAGACCAGACTCATATTTATATTTAAATATTATTCTTTCAAGTTAAATGCGATGGCAGTTGAATGATCATTCTGTCATGATGTCTTGAATTTAAGTCAGTTTCTTAACTTCAATGTGATGTATCGTGGCCATGAGATCTACCTTTCACAAAGACAGAACTGAATTATTTCAATCTTCTTTTAAGTTTGGTTTGATGGTAGTTATAACATTGACTTTTATTATCTTACAGCTGACTTCAAGGAAGAGACTGATGTTCAGCGGTACCTCGACACCAGCGTGATGTATCGCGGCAGTGAGATCTACCGTTCAAAGACTGGATACAAACAGAAGTTGTATAATTCCAAGGCCAGGTAATGAAGCCCATCATGTCTCTTCTTTTCAGATAATAATAATAATGATAATAATAATAATATGACAAATTTATGTAGTGCTTAATTCAAACAACCCTCTAAGCTCTTCAGAAAAGAAGATTTGAAGATATATCTGATATATTTATGTTTGAATAAACCAACAAATCAGAACTTACAGATGCTACATGCTTTTCAGTTAACCCTATTAAGGCCGGGCTATTTGAGGTCTTCAGCAGGCCGGGGGGGGGCCATTATGGCCCCCCCCTAAGATCTCGGCCGCAGAGCGGCCGATCGCCGTAAAAATTTGCACGCGTGATAAGTGAAGTGTATAGAATACAATGGTAATTTTTAAAAATTTTGAAAAATTCATTAATTTGCAAATTTATGGTAATTTATGCAAATAAGTCATGAAATTCATATTTTTACCCATAAATCATATATTCTTCATAATTAAACTCTGGTTTTCACTACATATATTCTTTAGAGCATTTGGAATGATACTACAACAAAAAAAATTGGAAGAGCCCGGTTCTTCCTTTTGTTTTCTATTGTTTTATTAATTTCTTATGTATTTCTTTGTTTTTTTAACTTATGTATTTTATTGTTTTTGTTGTTTATTTTATTTCTAACTATAATTTAACTGTTTTGAACCCCAAAACCAACATATAAAATGTAAACAACACCAAATATCTAATAATACACCTCATTTTATGAAAATTGATATTTCCATATGTTTTGTACACAAATCACGAAATTTAGCGATTTTCGGGCTGACATGCATAGACAAAAGGTCACGTGACTTTGTAACGGAGGGTCCGATTTTCGAAATTTTTGTTTTAAAACGTGCGCAAGACCCGAAAGAAAAAAGTCACCAAGCAGCGGCGCGTCATCTTGCAGCGTTTTGGAGCAATAACAAAAATTCCGGAGGGGGGGGCCATTATGGCCCCCCCCCGGCCTTAATAGGGTTAAGTTAATCAAGGATTCAGTCCTTTCTTGACAGATTTTGGAAGTATGATTCTCACTCTATATAGTCTTTAGGCAGAATAATTTTTCATCAGAGCATTATATTCTAATCAAATTTTAATGCTAATAACAGCCCATGATAAAAGTCAGTATGTGGTTAAGTCTATACCCAAATTATATACAAATATAAGTTTTTAAGTAATTGTAATGGCATTATTTGATTTGAAATATCAATTCAAATTTGCCTCTGGTGATGTTTCTGCTAGACTCTAAAAGCTCATGCTCTGAATTGATTCTCTCTCTCTCTATCATTTAATGGGGCTAATTATTTATGGTAGCAGATAAGTATTCGGTGGTCTTTTTCTTCTATATCTTTTGAAGGTACACGCCCATCTTCATTCTGGACGTGCCATCGCTAGGCAACTTGAATCTGAAGTTGAAGGGGTCGTGTGATGTCGCAGAGGACAACATCGTCATCAAGGACCTGACCCTGCTCAGCAATGAGGATATCATTAGCGTTTCTGGTGAGTAGGCATAATGGTTATTTCAAGCCTCACCATTTGAAGAAAACAAATATTGTATAGGCTACATCATTATATATTTAAAGGATTAATTCAACCCCTTTTCACCAAAGTGAGAGGTTCTTACTTTGAAGAAAAAAGATTGGGTAAATTTTTCGAATATATGATGTAGCCTATACAATGTTTGTGTTTTAACATGGTGAGATCAGGCTTGTGAATTGGTCTTTCACCTTATTAGGAGGTGCGGAATTAAGGTGTCTACTGACTAGTCATAGAGAGATGTTTAACTTCCGTCTCAGATTAAAGATTGTTCTTTATTCAACATAAGTTTTGTATGTACAGTAGGTGATATAGACTGTACAAAATAACGTTTGTACATATTTATTTGAGGTTGGCATTGACCATAGCATCAGGTGTGTGGATTCTTTCACACTTTGAGGTTCAGAATGAAATTGTCACTGGATTTGCCAGAGGAAATAACAAAGCACGATTGTTTCTTGGGATCATTAGATATACAAATAATATTTTTCAATTCAGGCGAGGCTGGCATTGATCGTGACATGAGGCGTGTTGATTGGTCTTTCACCCTTGGAGGATCCTACATGGCGAGCACTGTAGAGGGCGCTGCATCAAACTTTGAGAACACAGTAACTTTCAACAACGTGGTGACGCGACAGGACGGAACCGAGAACCCTGACAAATACACCATCATCGTTGACTTGAGGAACTCCACCAGTCAGGTGCGTGTACATTATTTTTGAATTTTTGAATTTGATTAATAAAAAGTTGCATCACTTCTCATGATCCCTCACACTTTCCTGGTTGATGTACTTCTGACTATTCAAGCAATGAAAAGGGTTTCATCACGTTTAAGGGTCTTTGTGGCTTGATGGATGAGCATTGGTCTAGCCATCTGGGGTCTCAGGTTCGACAGCAAGGCCTTTTTTCTTTGCTCATTTTCATTGAATTTACAGTCGGGAGGCAGCATGGGAGGGGTGAAGGTGGCACATACCCCCCAAAAATTTGACAATAACAAGAACAAACACAAGGGGAAAAATCTTTGAAAAAATTAGGAAATACTTAATGAATGCAGCAATAATCTGTGTACCATCCCAATTAGTCTGACCACATTGATATTGTTGATATTATTAGGGTTCAACTCTAGCACTGGCGTTAAATCCAAGAGCTAGTCAAAATTGATGATGGTTCAGTACATTTTCATAATTGTCATATTTTGTTTGTCCCATCGGGCTATACATAGCATGTGTTATTTTTCCAAAGTAAGTGTATAATGTACCTTTAAAATGTGTAATCTACATTCATAACCATTTGATGTTGTTAAATTTTCTACAGGATGAGATCTTTGCCTGGGACGCCAAGGTGGTGTTTGACGCCTCGGCCAATCAGCAGCTCAGCTTCCGGTTTGACTCCGCTTATAATCTGAGCCCAGGTAGTTGCCAGGGTGACATCATCAGGCTGTGCTATGATGGCGTTGACTGCACTTCTACGGACAAGAAGGTGAGGCATACCTTACACATTTTTGTTGATGCATATTGTCTCTGAAAAGGATTACTCTATTCCTTTTTTAAAAATCTGCCTGCCTTACTTATAAACCCCTCAAAAAGTTCTTTAATTCCAGTTTGTTTTTTTCCACCAGATACGTATCTTCTGACTAGTAGCCAAACAATAAATAAAGACACTGCCAAAAAAGTTTATGAAAAATAAGGCATTGAAGTACCAGCATAAAGATTAAGGACTATGCATCCTGATTATTCTTAAAATCAGATTTGTATCACCGTTCTTTCTTTCTCTTGCTTCTGCTATTACTGAAGATTACTTTGGGTCATGAGATATCCTACAACCTTGATGTTGACGCTGGCATCTACAGCCATGAAGTCGATGTGACCTTCACCCATCCCGCTCAGGACCAAGACTTCACCCTGTCCTTTGACACCAGCTACTACCATGTCGCTGTCATCACCTCTCAGATATCTGTCCTCAATCACGAGGAGGTTGTATTTGAATCCTCATTCAGCCAGACACCTGAGGCTTCCTCACGCAACGCTTCAACCGTCATAACCTTTGAAATTCCGGGAGTATACTCGTATGAATCGCGTGACACTTACAGATTCACCAACCCCCAGGATCAACTGTGGGTGTCCGAGTTCAGGTCGGGAGAGAATGAAATGAGCTTCGTGTATTCCTTCACGCAGGAAGAGAGTGAAGCAGTAGTTAACAACAACCTCATAATGAAGTACACAGACATCAGGGGCAGTGTGTATCGTCTCGAGGACCGATACGAAATGGACCCCGCCAGTCCATCCAACTCCGTCCACCGGATGACCATCAAGGAGAACGAGGATACAAAGATGTCTCTTCATCAGGAGCATGCCACCACCTTAAACGAGGACATGTTCAACTCCCGCACAGTTTACGTCTTGAATTACCTCTACGGACCCGGCGGGGAATACAGCATCAACACAACGACCAACGTGGACATGGCCAACAGCAACAATGCCGAGTCTCAGGTGCAGCTCCGCTTCCTTCCTGGCCAGAAGCCCATCACGCTCATTGTCAACTTCAACAACCACACCACGCAGATGAAGAAGGATGGTGACCTAACTGCCACCCTCACTCTGGAGCAGCTGACCATTACTGTATTTGCTGCTGGAAAGCTGGAGATGGGTGTCCCCTCTGGAAACCTCAGCATCAAGTTCCTGCCACTGATCGGTGCCAGCAGGTCCTTTGGCGTGGACCTTGTCGTCAAGAACAAGAGCACAGAGGATACAAACAACTATGAGAGCATCGTTGTCCTGAGTGCTCCGGACCACAAGGCCAGTATCAAGCACACCTTTGAGAGTAGGAAGGAGGTGGTGCTCCCTCTGACAAGCGACCTGACTGGAGCATGGAATGGTAAGTGTATGGTTACATAAAATCAATTCAGAGTCCCTATTCCTTGTCCTCACACAGGACATAAATATCTCCATTCTAATAGCCCTGAGATCGTAAGGCTCCTTGCATTGTTAAATATACAGATCGGAAAAAGTCCTGGGCAGTCATGGAAGATGAATATATACAAGCTGTCATTAATTTACATGGGACATTATATTGATACAAGTTTACACAGCACTAAGATTTATCACTTAGTGTTTGTTCACCCACTATAGCTGCTCTCTTTCCAGGTGTTTATGTGGGGAACTGGTAGCAGGTGATCGCCTCTATGTGAAATATGTGACTCGCTATAGCAAAACCCGGCACTTGTCGGTAGTTCATGTTTTGAAGAAATGGGCATTTTAAGTTCACACAATGTGTGTAAAAGACCTATCATTGTAACATTGAAACAATCATATCTTCGCCAATTATTGACCAATTAGTTATAACAAAGCATCTAATGAAAGCTTGTGATGGGGCCTTTGTAATGGTATGAACATAGATCTACATTTTGGTAGTGAAGAAGGTGCACAAAATGTGTGTGGGAAAGCAGTGATCCTATGACTGGGGTAATAATAGTGTAAGGTGCTTAGAGTGGTATATAAATCAAACCTATTATCATTATAAAGGCTGTCATTGATTGGGAAACATTCTTCTGACCCTTCAACACGCCTCAATTCTTTTCCTTTATATTTTCATCAATGTCTGTGCCTGTAGGTGAGGAGGTTTCTGTTGGCTTCTCAACCCGTCTGCTGGAAATCGGCGCAACTGAACTCATTGCTCACCTCACCCTCCCAGAGCACAGGTACGTCTTCACAAACATCCAAGAAATGATGGGCAGGTCCCGAAGCTTCACCATCACGAAAGACGGCGAGACCATCCTTGATCAGGGCTTCACGATGGATAAAGAAGAGTCATCCCAGGGCGCTACTTACACCTGGTCCGGTCGCTACGTCATGATGGGCAACGCATATCGCATGGACGTCACGCTGGCCAACCTCACCACTTCACGCTCTGTCAACGTGCAGGTTGACCGTAATGACTTCGAGTCCCTCTACGCCGACGTGACTGTGACGCTCTACAGTGGCGCACACTTTGACGTCAGCACAGAGCTGAGGTCCGAGTACCTCCCCGGCTACAACACAAATGTGGACATCACTTATGAGAAGACGCAGGGCAACTGTGACATCACCTCGACTGTGCAAGTTGACAGCACTGATGTGGTGAGAAATTAGCTCTGAGATTAGTATCAAAATTAATCTGGGGGTGTATTCTGAAAATGTAGCGGAGATAAAAATTTTATCTCCCTAAAATAAAATCGCGCTAAAATTTTTTAAAATCGGTATTCTGAAAAAGTTTTTAAGGACATTTTAACGCTTAGGCCAGTGCGCGCTGTCAATAAAAGCCACGCCCCTTGCTGCTCCTTTGACCAATGAAAATATCGCTTACATCGATATTTTTTATCATTTGCATATGATTTTAAGACCACGTGGGAATTACGCCGTGGTTACAATTTATACTGCAAGTTTATGTATACTACTTGTTTGAACGTAATCAAGATAAAATAATCACAATGATAAAATCGGATATGTGAAAAAGATTCGTGTGGTCTCAAAGATTCATGTTGGAATCGAGTTCGAGGCCGTTTTTGTCAATAAACTATTATTACATGTATTTAATGGAAGTGTTTTTTCAAGTTGTCTTGTCATTGGTTTTGTGTGGTTGTGTTGTTAGATAATTTGTATGAAAACTGATAACGAATTCATTTCCGATATGTTTATGGGGGAAACGGTAAGATTGGTAAGATTTGTAAGATTTTATTTACTCTATCGACCCCTTCCGGGGTATGAGAGTACACACTTTTTTTTACAATATACAACAATTCAAAAACAAAACAATGCAACAACAATGTAACATAAACATATCTACAAATTCAGCCTTTCTTGGGCAATTTACTCTTCTGCCACTTCGTGTTAATATTGGTGCTCTATTTCTCATATCATTAACAAGACAATCCTCATCAGAATATGTATTCAAGCAAAATTTTATCATAATAACTCTAACAAAAAATGCTAACTTCTTTAACTGGCAACGGTAACACTCATGACCTTCGAATCTGACTTACTTGTGTCCAAAATAAGCGCGTTTAATCTCATGCGCGCGCAAAGTTTGCTAAAATCGCGCGATATCTACACTCGTTATGTAATCAATTAAACTAATTTGCTTTATAATATAATTATTATGTACAGTAATCAACTCAAATTATCACAATGGCGGCACATAGAGCGAACAACTTTACGGAGGATGAAACGATGATCATAGTGCAAGAAGCGACGAAGCGGAAACAAACGATAATCGGGAAGTTTAGCCCAACACTGACAAAGGCAACGAAAAGTACGGGCGGCCATGCGCGTGTTGCACTGTTGATGCTCATGGAGGATACGTGCTCCAAGAAGCGCTGCCATAGCTTACTTTTCGATTCAAGTCACAGAGATAAAACTGCTACTAAGTGATTTTAATTTCTGTTGTAAGTTTTATGTTAAAATTTTTTTCAGAATACCGATTTGCCTCATTTACATAAAATTTGCATATCTTCCATGGCAACTACAATAAATTTTAGCGCTGGCTTAAAATTTGTAGTGACGTAGATAAAAAAAAAATCTCACAGTTTCAGAATACCGATTTCCTAAATTTTTTTTTAGTGACGTAGATACAATAAATTTTAGCTTAAAATCGTTTTCAGAATACACCCCCTGTTTTTGGTAATTCATAACATACTGATTTTAAACTTTTGATCACAATACATAGGAGATGATATTATATATACATGTATGAACGGTTCCATTGCAAAAACAGACAAAGTAATTCCTGTCAGTTACGTGATAGATCATCCATCATTAAGTATAAACTATTGTCGTTTTAAAGATATGACTTTATATAAATTATCTTGAATTTATGAAAATGTCTTTATTCTTTATTAAACGCCTCATACTCACTGACCAGGGATGATACTGAAGTGTAAGTAATTGCCAGAATTCTTATCAAAGGGTTTAGTTTAATCTACAGTTGTGTTTATCACATGTGTATTAGATTCAAAACACTGTTTGTGCATACTAGATTTAATCAGTGTAACAGTAAATGGCACAATTGTACACAAGGTTTAACCATCAAAGAACAAAAAGGGGGGGGGGGGGGTCATGGTTCACTGGTTCACATTGTAAACATATTTTAAAAATGATTGAGTGGTTATGTGAGCCCTTTGCCTAACTGTAGATAAAACACTGATATCCAGGCTCAAATTAAGCATTAATTACTTTGTTTTGTTTAATTCCTTATCCAAGTTCTACATAGCAATCACAAACGGCACCTCGAGCGAGGATCTCAATGTGCGTGTCACACGCCTCATCGTCAAGCAGCCAACCAATCCGGAGCTGCGCCTTCGCCAGGTCGTGATCGAAGACTCCTGCACCATGAACGCCGAAGGACGATTTGCACACAACACTACCCTTCTTTGGGGCAGCCTTCTACCCACACAGGTCATCGGGCTCAAGGTCAGAGGTCAAGTGGGAGCACAGTCCGCCGACGCCAGTGTCAACCTGCTGAACCCCGGCAGGGTGATGGGATTCGGAAGCCAGTATACCACCACCTTCAGCAAGAGCGGCCAGGGCCTGAACAGGAATGGCGTGGTATGTATTGGTGTAGCACAGATAACTAAATATTAGGACTGATTAAATATAATTTATGAATCTACACAAACCACATATATAAATTGAAATGTAGAGAGATGTAAGTGTAGAAATGTAGTGTTGAACAGAGAGCCTGAACAGAAATGTGGTAGGTATTTAATAGTCAGGCATACAGGAATCATTAAAGTGGCTCTGCAAACCAAATATATGTTATTATTATATTTAAATATCCTTTTTCCCCTATATTCCAACCTGAAATGTATTAACCCCATCTGGACTTGTCCTCAACATTTTGGGGCTAGGGTCTAAGGAGGATACATGTTATAGCAAAATAAATCAGTTCTGAAATGGGTAAAAATAACTGCAATAACAGCAAAAAATACATATTTAGTTTTCGGGGGTAAAATGAATATATTCCCCATCTCCTAAACATTCTCTATAAACAGCTGTCCATGAATGGGGAGACTGGCAACAACTTCACCATTGAGACTGACTACAAGAATGCCATTCAGGAATATACCGAAGACTACCTCATCAAGGCACCTTCACCATCTACTTTTTTTTTCATGACAAGTTATATACTGTCATCTATTTTGTCTAGTTCTGTTAGTGTAAGATAAATGTATTTACCACCTCCTAAACCTTCTCTAAAAACAGCTGTCCATGACTGGAGAGACTGGCAACATCTTCACCATTGAGACCAACTACAAGAATGCCAGCCAGGAATATACCAAAGACATACCTCATCAAGGTCATCTTCACCATCTACTCTTTTTTTATTTCATGACAAATTATATAATGTTATCTATTTTGTCTAGTTCTTTTAGTATGAAATAAATGTATTCACCATCTCCTAAACCTTCTCTTTATACAGCTGTCCATGACTGGAGAGACTGGAAACATTTTCACCATTGAGACCGACTACAAGAACGCCAGCCAGGAATATACCAAAGACTACCTCATCAAGGTCACCTTCACTAGGGCACAGAAAGAGGTAAGACTTTGTTCCTCTTCTTTCCCTCTGAAAATAAATGAGACTTACTACAAGAATGCTAGCTAGGAGCGTATAAAATGACTAAATACCTCATCAAGCTCACCTTCACTGGGGCACAGAAACAGGTAAGCTTTGCTTCTCTTCTTTCCTGCTGAACATAAATGTGCATATCAAGACACAATACCATCATATTCAACTTGATATAGCTAGGCTAAAGACACGATACTATTTGTTTCTTTATGGACACACAGTATAGTTAATAGTTGGACAGATTAGGACAATAAAAAGAAATATCACACTTCTTAATTATTAAAACACATTCTAATACATAGAAGTAGTAAAGTTAGCACCATAGTCAAAAGTGTTGATCAATATTAAGTTAAGAACTTCTTATACTTGTTCTAGCAGCAGTCAGATGAATTAACTTTACAAATAATCCCCATTTGTTTCATTGTTCCACTTTCAGCCTGTAATGATCATGACCACTCTGGTCCACAACAGCAGCAACACGGTATTGGATGCCGATCTGACGATCACCTACGACCAGGACAGCGACAATAAACTGACCACCGGTGTTGAGGTCACCCGCCATGCTAGTGGTCACTCTACTGTGCTCACTGTCCAGCACCTGGCCAATGGCATTGATGTTACAATCATGGGGTGAGTTTCTCTTTAATCCAAAATCTGCCAGTGGAGTACATTTCCAGCGCCACATTAAATGGAAGGCCTCATCTAAATTGCTTTTGGGGGATTCAAAAGGAACGTATTGAAAGGCAAATGCCCAACGCCTGCAGATTAGGGTGCGCACCAACCAATAGAGCGTCTTGCGTATACAATGCCACCGCACGATACAATGGGTATGGTCAAGTACTCTATTGTGCTTGCAATTATGCATGCATCATCCAAGGGGTAGCTGCATTGCAAGCACTTGGCATGTTAGGAGTTAAACGTACCTTGATGTACATTTTATGTCGGTTTATGAGCAAAAATTAATAGAAATGTTCATAATTTGTTAAGATAAAGTTACCATCATCATCATATAACACAAAAAGGGGTTTAACGTTTTTTTTTGGCACATGAACTCTCAATTTGCAGTAGGATTTCATTGAAGTTTGCTTTATATGTTACATATATAGTTGACGTCAAAGTCGTTTACAGATCGTACAATTAATACATTTGTGACGACTCTGGAAAACAGTGTGATGATAAGTAATAAGATATCTCAATATTTATTATTTGTGTTGCTTTGATGTGATTTAATCTGATTTAATTTTGATACAGATCATACAGCAACACTAGCGATGAGTTTGTTATGACTCTGGAGAACAGTGTGATGATCGGTGACGAGAGGTACCAGCCCGAGATCAGCTGCTCACTCAACCGTGAAACCAAGGAGATTGATTTCATGGTAAATTAAACTGTTCCTTTCTTTACGAACAAACGTTTAAACAAAGTCACACCGAAAGAAGCTTTTGATGCTTTTCCACTCATCTTCATCAGCCTGCTGACTGTGGAATCATTTGTTGCTAGTTCAGTCACGTTACGCTGCCACAGGGGAAGTTCACTGTCACGGTTCCCTATTAAATTTTACCAAATAGACTATTATTCAAGAAGACTCAAATTCATCATTGAAGATGCCCGAGTCCCTTTACAATTCATTCCACACTTAGCCTACCTATTGTGTACATTTAGGAACAAATAAATAAGAAATTATTTTAATTTAGGTATAGTGACTTTAAACAACCGTGTAACCCAGGAGGTTAATTGATCAATTAATTTCCTTCCCTCATCTCTAACGCAGTATGCTGGCACTAAACAATATGGATTCCACGGACAGTTCATCAACCGCACAACCGCGCTTGGCCCAATCTACGAGATCAGCTGTAGGAACACTTACGGAGAACGCATCGTCCCTTACACCATCATCCTCGACAAACCAGACAGAGTGGCGGCCTTCCGAGTAATGTACAACCCAGGTTGGTAGAGAAAAAATACATAGCAAACAAATCTTATCAGAGCCAACAGAAATTTGCATACAGTTCAATGCAAACTAAATTTCAGAGTGTTATGTTCTCACCGAAATGTTTGAAAAAAGCCCCGACAATAGGCAGTCTAACCTGTGTATAGAGTGGTGAAGTGTGATGTCATAAATGATGTCATAATCCTTTTCTTTAGAATTTTTAAATTTGGACTTCATTTTCAGAAAGAGCATAACAAATAATGAACAAATACCGAAAATCAAAGGAATAGGTTACGTATTAGCTGAGATATGTCCATCCTAATGATTTTTTTGTCAATGGGCAATCAGTGTTATAGTGCACTGGTTCATAAATTTATGAACCAGTGCACTATAACACTGCATGATTGCCCATTGAAGTAAAATTCACTCGGATGGGCATATCTCAGCTAATACGTAACCTATACCTTTGATATTCGGTATTTGGACATTATTTGTTATGCTCTTTCTGAAAATGAAGTCCAAATTTGAAAATTCTAAAAAAGTGTTTTTATGACGTCATGGCTTCTGTACTCTATAGTGACCCAAGTAAGGTGACTACTCTAGACTGTCGACCTCCATAGACAGGTTCCATAACATTGTTTTTCTCTGCGGGGGATACATTTTGTAGTGGTCATTAGGCGGGTTGGCTGCTATAGACAGTTGCCCGCTATTATTAGACCGGTTTGACATGATTCAATATTACGAAACAGATCTACAAATAATAATAATTATACATAACACTTAGTTTGTGCACTCAATCTAGCATGACTATTCTAAGTTCCAGAAGGATGAAAGAAAGAATTCTCAAAAGCTAATCTAAACAAACATTTCTTCAGGCCGGACTTAAACGCTTCTGATAAATGTTTATTACCCAAATTAGAGGGAAAGTTATGGCATACAATCATTTGTAGACAGGTGTTTGGAGACATAAGGCAGGAATTACAGAATAAAACAGATCTACAAATGATAACAATAATAATCAATAATACATAACCTTGAATGAAATGCCAAATTAACAATATTAATAGTAATAATCTCCTCTGGCCCGACTTAATCACTTCTAATGTAGGCCAATATATGTATATTACACAAATTAGAGGGCAAATTATGGTATAAAAATTGTGCACAAACAAACGCAAACAAATATTGAATTTATTTAAATTGCAGATAATGTTGAAGACTTCTGGGAGCTCGCCACCGGTTATGCCAACGACACTGCCGTGTATGCCCGCCTTGATACCATGCACTCTGCCCAACTGACCACTAATGGTTCTGTGGTTGTGAGCTTGACTGGTCCCAAAGTAGTGACCACTCACATCAAGTGGGAGCCATCTTGGCCTGCAGATCTTAAGGTTCGTATAATATTCAACGATGCAATCAAATATAATAGAAACTTTTCCCTAAATTACTAATGAAAATGGTTCTGTTTTCTAACATAAACTTTAACCATCTCTGTGCTATTGATACTTTTTTGTTTAATAATAAAAGTTTGCAGTACTTTTTATGAAATTATACAAATATGCAGGCAATAGAAGGCAATTCACAACTCAAAGCCAAATTAAGAGTTCTATCACATGGAATTAAAAAGAACAATTATTAACACATACAATTTCTATAAAAGAACCACATTTCCTTTCAATATTTTTGCTTTTGCATTCTTACTATTATGAATACTGACTACATGTATCTTTCGGTTCTTTAGGCTCCTGTACTGAACATTTCTCTTGAAATATTCTTGTTTTCACATTTTTACTTTCTCTCATTTGTTTAGGCTGCTGTACTGAATATTGCTGAGAAAATAAACCAATCTGCTGCTGACCACAAGATGGCAGTCGGCGAGATATGGACGACAATCGGCGAAAAAGTCACAGAGACCAAGATGTCTTTGATCATGGCCAATGTGGATATTGTGACTAGCGCCATCATGCTGAGGACTCAAGTGGCCACTCAGTTTGCTCTCACCATTCCGATGTGGCAGGCACAACATGTTAATATAATGGTATGGTATTAATAGAAATGAAGGGTTTATTTGCAAAAACTGATAAAGGAAGAAACTTTCCACACAATCTGACCCTATAATCACTCATTTAGTAAGGATCAAACTTCAATCAGAAGTTCTTTTTTCTTTCTATTCATGGAAACTTTATCAGAAGAGAAAAGAGTTGCCATCCTCCATTGTAGAGAAACATTGATATATTATAGATTCTGAATATTATTCTGAATTAAAAAAGCTTGTCTCCCGGTTATTATCAGACAATGAACATAATTAAATGTGAGCATGTTAATGAGTGATTAACATGTCATTCACTTTTCTCTAGACTAAATGGAACCAGTTGAACCAAACCTTCCAGGCCAACAGAAACCATGATGGTCCCAGCTTTGTTGAGAGCCAGGAGCTCTTTGGTGAACAGTTTGGAGACATCGCCGAGTACTTCACTGAAGGGTTTGCCCTCTATTCTGAGGTAAATATAAATTTTCTTAATTAGGAAAACATTTTGAAGCGTAAAGGGATTGAAAGTCATGAGATTGATTTGGTGAATTGTGGGATAAAGTCTCGACTCAGTATTGCATCAGTTTGAACACACAGGCGAAATTCCCTTACAGTTTTTTAATCTTCATGGTCTTGAGTTAGACAGTGAGGTGCCTAGCTTTCGATCCAAGCAGAAACCTCATCAGGGCAAAAATTATAATAATGACTATAATGATTATAAACTTGACTAAGGACTGTAAATACACATGCACAAATGGAACCAAATGAACCAAACCTTCCAGGCCAAAAGAAACGATGCTGGTCCCAGCTTTAATTTGTAGAGAGCGAGCGAGGAGCTCTTTGGGCATCAGTTTTGGGACATCGTAGAGTACTTATTTCACTGATGGGTTTATCTGAGGTTATAATGTGAATTTTCTTGATGTGGAAAAAATGTTTAAGTGAAAGCTGTAGCTGTGTACAAAATGAAAATGAGAATTGTTTATGAAGTGCATAACACAAGGCATAATGCAGCATGACCCTTAGCTCTTCTTTGTTATAATCCAACAATGTCCAAAGCCAAGTGGGAGCAATTTGTTGCAGCTGGTGCGGCTTTTGAAGACAAGTATGACAGTGAGGCCATCGCTATCCAAATGGCGGCTTACAACGGCTCATAGTGCATTCTGGGAAGGGATCTTAGACCCCAAAATGCTCATATCATAACATTTTAAGTACTTTTCTCTTTTTTTTAATCCAAGGATGTCCAAGCCAAATGGGAGCAGTTTGTTGCAGCTGGTGCAGCTTTGGGAGACCAGTATGACGGTGAGGCCATCGCTACCCACATGGTAGCTTACAACGAGGCTCAGAGTGCATTCTGGGAAAGTCTCTTCGAACAGCTGACCCAGGACATGCAGGCCATGAAGCCGGATCAGGAACTTATCGCAGAACACTTCATGATTATGGCTGAGAACATGAAACTTGTAGGGGCCCGCGTCCTGAGGGAACTCATGACCAGAATCGGTTAGTCAATTCTGTTCAAGCACTCTTTCAGAACTATTATTCTGTATAAAATAAATGTACATGGAACATTTTAAAGTAACATTGGTGTACAAATAATGGAAATAATTGAAACATTTTAAAACAAGGGATAGCTGTTTTTAAAATAATTATCTTTTCAACGTGCCTTTTATGTTTTTTGTACTTTAATAAAATGTGTCTTTATGGATCTGATGAACACAAATTTGAATTGAGCTTATGTGCAAAAGAACAAGTCACTGCGTCATTGTATGGATTCTATGGATCTTTTTCATAGCTACCCTTTCAACTGAAACAAACCCTGCCAAACTTAGAAGCAAACGTTATATGTAATTGCTTATTAATTTAAATTATAAATATTGCTTTTAAAGCAACCACTTTTAAAGCACCACTTTGAACTTAAGCTGATGTAGACAGAGAGCTGTAGTGAAAATAATCCATATCATCGGATCAAGTGTTTATCCCTTCAAAAACCTGTGTCATAAAATCGATGTAAGGTCGAGTGTGGCTTGTAAAGTCATAATAATATACTTGATTTATATAGCGCCTAATATGATTGATAATCATCTCTAAGCACCTTTCAGTCATAGGATACAATGCAAACCAGCAAACATTGTGTTCACCATCCCCACTCCCTGGGGAGCATTCCTTCCAAGTGGCCCATGGACATTGAAAAGATCATCCACATAAAGGCTTTCACCTACTACCAGGTCCTCATTTATATACCTGGGTAGAGAGCAGCAATGTGTATTAATTGTCTTGCTAAAGGTCAAACGTGATGGGCATACGTACTCTGGGTTTGAACATCCACTTATATCCCTTTATATACGTTGAATATTGAATTAAATCAAATCTGTCCAATTAAAGACACTGTTGGCCAGCATTATTCATTCTCCTTACTGATACCATGGGCGTCGATCTGTCATTGATACCCATTCATCAGGAGGGATGATCTATTCATTCATCCCCCCCTGATGAATAGGTATTACGTAAGTATCGACGCCCATGACTGATACTGTTTATTTCCAAACTGCATGTGAGTAATTGTGCAGGTAGGCATGTATTGCTTCTCATAATCACTTGACAAGATGTTTATCTATGTGTCGTCTTTAAATAAATTCAAACAGGAGCTCTTCAGGCCGAGTTTGAGGTGTACTCAGAGACAACCGCACAGATTCGTCTGGATGCAGAGGCTTTCCTCGCCACCTTGGAGGAGGCCGTAGCAGGATGGACTGAGAGCGCACAAATCGAACTTGAGCCCTTCCGTCAACCTGATTTCAGCCAGTATGTAGCCATCGCAGAGGAGTTCAAGGAATTCTTTGCATCGGTGAGTAGTAGAGTAGATTGTGTGCTTGAAGTGGAAAATGTGCACTATGTGTGCAGGAATGATTGAAGTGCATGTATCTGTCAACTGGGGTAATAATAAGAGCGCTTAGAGGCTCATTGCAAATTGCGCTCAATTAATATCTCTTATTATTGTGATTATTACGTGACACAAGAAGATTGAAGTTATTGCATTATGATACACTACACTTAAATGCAAGCTCTAATAATGCTGTCTGATAAATGAAAAGTGGCTGTAAGTAGATACAAACACACAAATTTACATCGCAATCTTGTATTTACCAATTTATACAGCATTTTGTGAATGGTTAATTGTGTACATTTTTTTATTTAAGAAGCCAGGGGCCATTTAATATGTAAATGCCTATTATTTAGGTTGCAATCAACTTAAATTCTAGCTTAAAATCTCATGTTTTTGCCGAATCAAGGAATCACTGTATCACGTTATTTCAATTTCAATCATTATCTTAGAGTTTCTGAAATTCACATTTGTACATTAGTACAATTTGGTCATTATAGCCAACCAGGTTTCTATAGGCATGGAATTCAACTTGATCTTGAATTGCCTTTATGTTTGACAGATCAAGGAACCCCTACGCATGCAGTTGTTGATGGGTGGTGGTCAGTTTATTGCACCCTATGCGGCGCTCCTCATTCAACCGCGCATGCGTCGCCAGGCCCCCGACCTCCCCTCCGCCATCCAGTCACCAAACACCATGGACATACAGGCAATCAAGGATGCCCTTTCTCAGTTTAACTCAAGGTAGAGTATATGCACAATTTAAATCACCTTTTGAAATAAAAAAAACATTGCCCCTTATGCGGCGCTCCTCACTCAACCACGCATGAGTCACCGAGTATTGACCTCCCCTCCACCATCCAGTCACCAACCACCATGGACAAGCAATCAGGGCTAAGATATTCATTTATTGAAAGGTTTATTTCATTCATGTAGCCATAACTTGTAGCCATACAGCTTTATTGTGTAGCATTTACAGTATAAAAATGCATGATACATCAAACAACATCATACTAATTAATAATAATAATAAAAGTCATATTAAAAAGTGGAAAGTACATGTGCAAAATTAAAGGGATCTAGTAACTTTGTTGACATGTGCAAAAAGTGATGAAGGGTTGATGCAATGTATATTGTTGTTATCTCATATGTCCGCAGGGTATTGTGTGAACATTTCAAGTCAAAAGGACATTGCATGGCCAAGTAATGAGCGAAAATGCAAAGTGATACTCACTAACTCACTGCACTCACTTTGTACACGGTAAGAAAAACTCCACCTGAGTTTTTCTTATCTGAATACTTCAATCGTACATATCATTGTAACGGAAGGGAAATTTGAAAAACCGAAACCGGTCCCATGATTTTATTGTTAATACGAATACAACAAGGTATGATGGAACCGATAGAATTACAATTTTATTTTGAGGGTTTGGACAATGTTACAAAGTCCCTTTAAAATCACTTTGATTTTGAACTTTTTCTTCATCTTTTAGAATAAAAAACAAAGAATAACAAAAACATTTCTTCCGATGATATATGGTGATTACAATAGACTTTTTATATAGCCACCAGGTTCCAATTTGCAAAGGAAAAGCAAAGTAGGCCTAACTGTACTCTTTAAAAAATATATTTTTCTTACTACCTCTGCAGGTACTCTAAGCCCAGAGGAAGCAAGTCCAAGTCATCGATCACTGTTGATGCTGCTCCAGCCCCAAATGTTGAGGTCGTAGATACCCCCGATGTCCAGGCTGTTGCTGTAGAGGTTACCGACGATAGGGACTACACAGTGCTGAATATTGTGAAGAAGATTCTCAACGGCACCCTGGATGTAGTGACCTTTGACATGGACAACGGAGAGATCCTATTCCGAGTGGTCATCAAGGTAAGTGTAACATGATGGCATCTATCTCAATGCACCTCATCAAATGTTCCCTCTACCCATGTCCTACCCATTAAAGGACTATTACTTGAGCTGGCCAGAGGCCACTCTATCTAGAGAGAATGAAGCAATGTGTATTGCTGCGCACCTCTGTGAGCTGTTTGTGGTGTGCCCTTGAACACAGTTCAGTTCCTTCATAAAGAAATGCCATTAATTCTGTAATGAATTGCACAAAAAGTAAACTTTAATCCTAATATATCTCTCTCGGTGTAATGATTTTTATGTCACATTTTGTAGAGCCTGTGATTTGCATTGCCATTGAATAAAGAGTGGCATACAGTGTTCAGTTAGATTTATTAAAAACAAGCGTTTTCAAAATTTTTGTTGTAATTCTCGTTTGTGAATTCAGGACTTCAGTAACATGACATCCCCACCCATGAACATGACCCAAACCCTGCTGGACCTATTATTCCAAGATCTTTCAACATATCTATTGAATAAAGAGTGACATATGTTGTTCAATTTGATTGATTTATGTAAGCATTATCATTTGTTTTCTTCTGTATGAAATTCAGGACTTCAGTAACATGACATCCCCGACCATGAACATGACCCAAAGCCTGCTGGACCGATTCCTCCCGAGGTCTTTCAACAAGACCAAGGTTGAGCAGTTCATCGCCATGTTTGAGAGCAAGAAGGGGCTGTTGAGCGAGTACCAGCGCCGCTTCCAGGCCCAGTTCACCGCCAACCGCACCTACTACGAGGAGATCGTCCGTGACATCCAGACCCATGCCGCCGAGTCCATCGACACCCACATCAAGCCGTACATCCAGTCACAGGTCAGGCCCTACCTTGAGCGACTTGACGAGGAGATCCGCACACGCTCGCGTCCGTTCTTCGGCAGCGGCAGCAACAACGTTGTGGCCCTCCCTGAAGGAAACTCTGCCACCTCCTTCTTTGAAACACTGACTTCTCAGATGGACATCAAAGGCCTTGAGCGCATGGCTGGCCGCGTCAAGCAGGCAGCTTGTGGCATGTACAACAAGATGACTAGTGTGGCTGCAGCTGCCAAGATGGCCACCAGGCCAAGCAGATGGATGCCCCCATACCGTGGTAAGGACCAATATTATGGGACTATATATGGGGAACTGTTAAGTGCTTTGATGGGCTTGTTATACAAACACAAGCATTTTCCTCCAATGAAATCATGGCTCATGGTGTTCAAGAGTGGCTCTTGCAAAGATGTATTTTAAATGTAGAAATACTACATACTATTTATTTATTTATTTTGCATTCTTGTTATATGTCTTTCTATTAATCCTAATGTATGGTATTACAAAATTTTTTTTACAGCTAATGCCCTCATTGTTGGGGCAAGCCACTACATGACCTTCGACCAAGAGTTCTACGACTTCTCTGGCAAGTGCGGCTACGTGCTCGCCAAGGACTTTGTGCACGAGAACGATTTCACCGCCATCGTGGACTACGAGCGCGAGATGGAGGTCCCGATCAGGAACATGATGTTCATGATCAACTCAACCACATTCGAGATCAAGTCAGATGGCAGTGTGAGTATTTGTAATAATAACTTGAAGATTCTGAAAGCTCCTGTTAACTAACGTCGCCGACAAGCAAGCATTTCTGTTGACTCAAGTCACAAATCTAGGTGCAATGCGCAGTCTGATGGTTCTAGTTTTTTGCCTCCACATAATATACATTTTTGCAAGGCATTCTATACACATGCATATCTCCTTTCAGAACTTAAGATAAGCTGTATTTCCTGTCTATGAGTAGAAGTACAAGGGGCGATTTCTTCTTTTTATTGAAATTGAATGGGAATATTTTGTTTCTAGTATTCCTGCTGCTGAAGCCCTGTGTTGTTCCTAATGTCTCTCTTACATACAAATACATAACAATAACCAACCCAGTCATTACCACCGTTGCTCATCGTTGCTCATCGCCGAACGAGATTCGCTGGTCACTGTTTTAGGGCCAATGCAAAGACCAAGTAATCTCGGATGTGATCTGCATGAGACTCCCATGTCCTAATAGAGGAAGGAGACCTATAAACTATATGGACTGCATTGCAAGAGGCATCCAGTTTGAAACTGGGGACTTGCAGACATTGATGATGGATAAAGATTCATGGCGTTGCATTGTGAACTCAATCTTGCTTAGAAGTAGTAGTAGTCATTAAGAACACGTTTTGATGGGGCTTATGATACATCCTCCTGATAAATGTTACTATGACATAATTGTAAGTTTGTTCATATCGTTGTTGTCATCATCTACAGGTCATGGTTATTCAACAGGCGCCTGAGCTTCATCTGCAAGTTGACAACACCATTGGGGACACCACATCCTTATATAACGTCCTGATTTGTCCTACAAGTGGTTAGGTATTACACAAAATTAAGAGCTAACTTGTTTCGTTATTATTATTATCAACAGGTTCTGGTGAACCGACAGGCACGTGAGCTTCCCCTGCAAGTTGACGACACCATCGTTGTGCGTATCGGAGACAGCATCTTCCTGAAGAACGCCCATGGCGTGTCCTACGTCTGCAAGCTGCAGCACGATGTCTGCATGATGATGATCAGTGGTCGCTACTTCGCCAGGACGGGAGGCCTCCTCGGCAACTTCAACTTTGAGCCCGCTGATGATTTCAAGACACCAGGTGCGTGTCATAATTGAAAAGTCTAGGATTGACGCAATTTCATTAACAAGTAATCAGGGGAACACCTAGATGTTGATTTTGCTTTTGTCCATTTAATACCAACACAATTTTAGATTTTGTTTCGTTGAAAAATTAATTCACCTGTAATTAAGTGCTTCAGATCAAATAACATTCCCCATTTATAATCAGATCAGAACTAAAATTTAGTTCTTATTGTCTTTGCATAAATTATGAAACATGGCAATGAAAATAATAATTGCTATGTGTTAATGAAAGCTTTAGGCTGATTTAGACTACTCCAGATTACTTCAATTACACTCTCATAGACAAAAATAAGCAACCTAGATCTTCCACTTTCTTCAAAAAATAGTTTATTAATTCTATTTGATGACATGCCCTTGAAAAACCTAATGCCCCTCGCTGATTTGTGGAACATTTAAATAGAAATATGCAACTGAAAGAAAGCAGTTCAAGATATCCTCTCTCTTTATAATGCGTATTAGATAGCATGCTTAACCCATCGGTGCTGATGGCCCACATTTTTGTGGTGTACAAACAAAAAATGCAACGTACATTAATACCCAAAAATAATCTATCCTCTTTTTAAATTTCTTTCCTCAACCAGACAACATGCTCCAGACCAACATCACATCCTTTGCGGAATCCTGGAAGGTCGGTAAGAACTGCGAGCAGATGACTGCTGAAGACCGTAACCGGGTGATGCCCTCATCGGCCAACCTGGTCAACTTTGACCCCCTGCAGGCCGAGAACCAGCCCTGTGCAAGCATGTTCCTGGACCAGTGCTCGTCCCTCGCCCAGTGCCACAATAATGTTAGTAAAAAAAGAATTAAAAAACAAAATGGTTATTTATCTAGTACTATTCACCAGAGTATTGTGGAGCTTTCACTGGTATTATTACCACGGTCAACAGATACACACTGCAATCTTTCCATGCATACAAAGTGTTTTCCACTCCCCAGGGAATATTTCAGCCAGTCACAAGGCACACTCCCTCAAAGAAACAATAAGCTTGTGACAATGGGCAAATGAGGTTGCATGATGCGCTAGCTGCAACTATTTTTAGTTTCTTGGGCACAGTAAATAGTCACAATGAGGTTAGCAAAGGCTGTCTCCAAGAGAGAGGCGCAAAGCTTGTGACAATGTTGCGGTTGCATGAGGCAAGCTGCAACTTTGTTCAGTTTCTTTGTGTCCCGAGAGGCCGCCATGAGGTATATGAAGCAAAGACGGTCTCCCACAGAGAGACGCAAAGCTCGTGACAATGTTGAGGTTGCATGAGGCAAGCTGCAACTATGTTTCGTTTCTTTGTGTCCCGAAAGGCCGTCATGAGGTATATAAAGCAAAGACGGTCTCCCACAGAGAGACGCAAAGCTCGTGACAATGTTGCGGTTGCATGAGGCAAGCTGCAACTATGTTTCGTTTCTTTGTGTCCCGAAAGGCCACCATGAGGTATATAACGCAAAGACGGTCTCCCACAGAGAGACGCAAAGCTCGTGACAATGTTGAGGTTGCATGAGGCAAGCTGCAACTATGTTTAGTTTCTTTGTGTCCCGAAAGGCCGCCATGAGGTATATAAAGCAAAGACGGTCTCCCACAGAGATACGCAAAGCTTGTGACAATGTTAAGATTGCATGAGACTGACCAGCTGTATCTAGTATCGTGCATACATCCAAAATGTTGAATGTGTTCCAAACTCTGTAACTGCAGCCTCGGCCTTTGAAACGTTTTTTGTGCTTGCAGTGCTAGAGATTAAAAGTTATTTTAGCCACTGAGGACTGGTCTAAAAAAAATACTCGGTCTAGAGAGAATACATGCTATCCCAAAACAGAAAGTCTTGAAGGGGTTAACTCAAAGATTTTTGAAGTCTTCAAGATTTGACCCGCCGTCGTGTGTTTTGTATTTCAGGTTGACCCTGATGCATTCTACAGGATGTGTGTCATGGATACTCGTGGCTTGTCTGAGGATGAGCGCAGCGCCAAGATGTGCAGCATCGCTGCAGCATACAGGACCCAATGCTGGAACTCTGGAAACCCCACCGACATGCCTGACTCTTGCAGTAAGTAGTAGTGGTTGTATGCATCTGACTACTGTCAACGTGGTAATGTTCGTGGTGCATTAATTTTCGCAGATTTCGCGCTGAAGTCGGCGTCCGCGAATATTAAAACCCGCGAATATAAATGAATGATTTGCAATGCGTGTGAACACTTTCTCAGCCGCAAAATTAAAAAGCCGCGAATGTGTTTTTGTTTTGCTCACCGCGAAATATTAATCGCGCAAAAATAACGTTTAATTTTAAAGGGATAAATCAACTCGTAATTTGAAAAAAAATGAAGAAGGGTTGATGAAATGAGTATTTCTGTGATCTGATATGTTCACTAAGTGAAATAAGCAGTAGTGATGACAAGCCTCAACACTAAATTTTTTCTTCTTGCCCATTCAATCCTGAATTTGTTAATTTTACTTGCCCGAGCAAAAAAATTACTTGTCCATAAAAAAAAAAAATGTGAGAGAGAGGAAAAATGAATCTTGCTCTACATTAGGAAGCTTGATCTCTGCTTGTTACTAGATGAGATTATAACGCATGAGGAATTACATTTTCTCTCTTACTAGGTTTACCACAATGAACAGTTGCCTGATTGAGCAACCAAACTTGCCTGACATCAATTTCACTTGCCCCAGGCAATCAGAAGCCCGGGGGGGGGGGGGGGGTGGGGGCACTCTCACACAAAAGAGCTACCAACCCATGTAAATCAACCTCTGAAATGGACTCTTTAAGGAAAACATCGACAACGCTGTATAGCTGAAAATTATACCCTTTCAATGCTTTTTTAGACGCGGGTGCTTAGCCCATCATATTGGGAGTGACCCCCCCCCCCCCCCCGGGTTAGAAGCTAACAGGCATACACAATGCAACTAAACACAAGCATGCATGCAAGTTCATGACATAGCACCAACTGTTTTCAGTACAGATTATATTTCATTACTTGTTTGTATCAGTTGATCTGCAGTAGATGTAGACTTACTGTAATCACAAAGTACAGGGTGACACAAAACAGCAAGCCCCTAAAGATGATGAATAAAATAGAAACATTGCAACTGAAGCCTACCACACTCTTTTAACATTGATTGACCTCCATTTGGGCCAACAGTAAAAAAATGAATAATTAAATAATTTTGTTTTCAGGGGCTGAGTTTTCGTGTCACCATGTATAAAAGTTGACTTTGTTAACCAAAGTATAATAAGATATATATCACAGGAAAGCTGAGATATTGGAGAATTTAATCATACCCAAATCAGACAATTGAAATGTTAGGGTTTTGTTGTAACGGGTCACATATAATCTTAATTAACATGAGCAAGCATTGAAACTTGTACCGTAGCTTATAAGATTGTACATACTGCTTTTGATTTTTATCTTGTAATGAATTTTTAAATTTCTAAGTGTAGGAAATTGGAATTGAGTTAATAGGAATCGAGACTGAGGAAGAATGTTGACGTTGTCATCATCCTTGAGGAGAGTCTAGGAAATTTATATTGAGTCATTCGAATCTTAATCATTCTTCAAATATTTGCCTCTACTTTTAGCCACTTGCGAAAATGGAGACGAGACCTACGATGCATCGACTCCCATCAAGATCGAGAACGAGGACGTCCTACGTAAGGTCGACGTCGTCATCGTGGTGGAGGAGAAGAGCTGCGTTGAATCCGTCGCTCCACGCCTGGACGACCTTGTGATCAGACTCGCTGGGGAGCTCAAGGAGAATGGTATGTTGTGATAGGCATAATAATACTGTAAACATGCTAATATTTGCTGTACATTCATGGTTATAGTAACAGGAGTGTAAAGGATTACCGTTTGTAACCGTCTTGGTCTAAAACTGTTTTGCCTCCATATAACTCGAATGGTCCGAGACATTTTATTTTGGGATTATGAGGCCATCTGTACAAATGGAGTCAATTATCACTGATCAATACACAAGTACATGTACATTGGTAATGGTGAAAGACCCTTTTCTTTAATATGCTGCTTCTTTTCTGTGGAACAATCTTCTCCTTATTATTCGCACTTCCCACAATGTTGATACGTTCAAGTCCAGGTTGAAAACTCATTTGTTTAAGTTAGCCTTTTGTGATCGTTAATGTTTGTTTATACACATGTATGTTTATATACCCTAACATTTTGTTTTGTTTATTTTTATGTAAATATATTGTTAAGCGCTTAGAGGGTTTTTGCAATTTGCGAGATGTGAATATCTATTATTATAATTATTATTAATGGCATACTATAATCAAACTTTTTTTTTAATAACGTTGAGTTTTTTAACGGATTAGATGAAATGTAGAGAGATGATTGATTTCTTTTCTCTCTGCTTTAATTTGTGACAGGCTTCAATGACACCAACTTTGGCCTGGTTGGTTTCGGCGGTGCAAACATCCACGATGCCCCACATGAGCACACTATCAACCACCAGATCTTCAACAACTACTCCAACGAGTTCGTGCTCGGCCGTGACTCCCTGGAGTTTGCTGACGAACGCACGGGAAGCAATGACACATTCGCTGCCATCCGCCTTGCCGCAAACTATCCATTCCGCACTGGCGTCGCCAAGCACATTATCCTCCTCTCGTGCTCTGATTGCAGCAAACGTGACACAAACGTTAGTTATTGACAGCTTTTTTTCCGATGACAAAAGTTCTGAAATAATTTCTTCAGTTTATTTCTGTTATATGTGCCTAATTTGGCATTCCATTATCGCTATTGATAATTTCATCAAACTTTATTTTTCGTTATTTTCTTTTACATTTGTCATATCCTAATTGTCATTTCAAACTAAATTCACACATTTTTTTGCACGTAGCTACATTTATATTTATGACACAATTTGATCAACATTTTTCTGTTCAAGATTTATTTCTCTTCGTAGAAATGGCTAGATTGAATAATTTGTTTGTTTGGCTTATACACACTTTTAAAGGAAGCTTACCATAATCAACATGACTGTAGTATATCATTTGTGATATTTTTGCTGTACATATTTCTGTGTTTTTAAGGGTGGAATAAAATCAAATAATGAATCAACTCAATCATCTTTTTTTTCTCCATCTTCTGCCTATAATATATATGTCTAATTTGCATGTATGTCTTTGTCGTTCCCATTCTAGATGAAGTTTAGTGACCTTTCTGTGATGCTGAACAAGCAAAACATCTCACTGACCATGTATGTCTTTGTCGTTCCCATTCTAGATGAAGTTTAGTGACCTTTCTGTGATGCTGAACAAGCAAAACATCTCACTGACCATGTATGTCTTTGTCGTTCCCATTCTAGATGAAGTTTAGTGACCTTTCTGTGATGCTGAACAAGCGAAACATCTCACTGACCATGTATGTCTTTGTCGTTCCCATTCTAGATGAAGTTAAGTGACCTTTCTGTGATGCTGAACAAGCGAAACATCTCACTGACCATGTATATCTTTGTCGTTCCCATTCTAGATGAAGTTTAGTGACCTTTCTGTGATGCTGAACAAGCGAAACATCTCACTGACCATGCATATCTTTGTCGTTCCCATTCTAGATGAAGTTTAGTGACCTTTCTGTGATGCTGAACAAGCGAAACATCTCACTGACCATGTATGTCTTTGTCGTTCCCATTCTAGATGAAGTTTAGTGACCTTTCTGTGATGCTGAACAAGCGAAACATCTCACTGACCATGCTGACTGACTTCCAATTCAGCCTCAAGAAGGAGATGGCCAAAAACAAGGCCAAGTCCAAGTCTGAACAGATCTATGGTAAGTCCAGGTCTTATTCATTCAACCCTTAGTTCCTAATTGGAATGCCCCTATTAAGTCTCCTCTGATTTGGATCTGGTAAAATGAGTATGTTTGGCAGTAATAATGAAGTTCTAATTCAGCCTTGAAAAAGAGATGGTCAAGAGCATGACCAAGTCCCAGTCTGAACATATCTACAGCAAGTCCAGGTGTAATCACTTTTAGTTCTATACTTGCAATACCACCAAGTCTCATCTGATTTGGATCTGGTGAAAACGCACCTGCTTGGCCATGCTAAGTAAATTCTGGGTTAGCCCGAAACAATTCCAGGAACAGGTTAAGTCAATGTCTTCTTGTGGTTCTACGATTAGTAAAGGGCCTAACACTGCTAGTTCATCAGCCGATCTAAATAATCATTCAAGTTTTAGTATCTAGTTAAAAATGATACTCCATCTATCATCTTTTATAACCTCTCTGATGCAAGCAGGCATTGATGCCTCCTCCATTTACACAAGCAAATTGGCTGGCCAGGATGTGTTCAATAGTGTCTGGCCGCTGCGGAAGTTCATCAACTCATCTATATAATTTGTTAAGTTGACTACATGTATTTATCAATTAGTTAAGCATCTATTATATTAATACGGGTAGCTTCAACCCCCCGAATCGCCTCCCACACGAGATAGCCTCACCCTGAGGATTCGGCATCTCCCCGACCGTCGCGATCGAAGGATATACGTTTTGCGGAGGACAATAAGGCATTCCTGAGTCGCTCTCGCCCCGTGGTCGTCGTCCAGATCGAAGAAAAGGGAAAGTCAGCAATGTCAATTGCCTGTTTAAGATGCCGAGCATTGACTAAAGATTTATCGCCGTAAAAGTATTTGTAAGAATATAAATTGGAGTAGATAAAACAAATAATATAGCGAGAAACCGTTTTAGATATAACACGTTGCGAAACTACCCAGGTTTGAATAAATATCAATATTTATATTACGCGGATGGTATGGTAATGATCGCTATTGCCGATTGGCATCGTGTGTGTAAGTGCATCGACGACAATATGGGGGCGGCGAAGCTACTTTATTAGCAAGAACACAAACATATAAATATTATTTTATCTATTTTAATACAAGCGGAACAAATTATGGATCATATGAAATATGGGGGATAACTGAATAACTTTGCGTGGATACTAAACCATCATGATTTTGTTATACATTGGCCGGATGTATAGTTAAACGGGGCCCCGACGGGTTGTGGGGTGGGATTGAATACTCAAGTCTATTTTGTCTTACTATTTAAATGATGACTGTGGGATATTTAGTAAAGTTTTAAAGTGTCGTTATGTCATCATCGTCTTTCTCTTACAAAAACCCGCGGATTTCCGCGGGTACAGGTAGTTATATTTACTTCTATATAACCTGTTTCATCATTTTTTTCTCTCCATGCATATAGGTGTTGACGCCACCTCCGTGTTCACTAGCAAAATGGCCGGCCAGGATTCATTCAAGGGTGACCGGGCGCTGCGCGATTTTGTCAACGAGCCGTCTAACCTCTGCACCTTGCTAGCAACCGAGACCGGCGGAGCAGTATTCGACGCGGCACTCCTCGGAAACAAGGGCTTCGATGAGGTCTTCGTCGCACGTGTGGTTGGCAACAGTGAGCCTGCGGCGTGCCAGAACTGTCGCTGTGTTCCGGACATGATAACCGGCACTGGACGCACGGTGTGCGAGACCTGTGTGGATCCCATGAACCCCCTCAATCAGGTAAGAATCACTTCAGAGGCTGACGATTCAAATTTAACCAACGCTTTTGAAGATATTTCTATATTAAATAAGTTGACATTGTATGAATCACGTTAGGATTAATTCAAAACTAAAAGCTTATTTTACTTTTTATAATGACATTTGATTTGTTCTAATGATCCAATTTTATTAGCCACAAAAACCGGTAAAACAATTATTAGTGAACCCTGCCAAATGGTTTGATATTGGATATTATGAAACCTGTATTAATCCAATGAATCTCCACAATCACTTCAGGGCCCCATTACATAAAAGATTCCATATGAAAGGTATAATCCCCAACATTGCATTGTGAAAGGACAATGAAACCCTAGAACAAAATATATTTCAGAATAAAAAGATAATGATGGCGATTTCTAGTTCATTTATGTTTGTAGAGTTTTTTGTCTTCATTATGTAATTTTTTCCTTAATGTAATTAAGTATGCAATTTAATTAAGTTCACCTTTACCCGGAGGCCTATGGCCAATGAGCTCTGCTTTCTACTTAAGCCTCCTCCGCACCTTTTTGTTTTATTCATTATATCTATAATTTAACAAATATAGTATAAATATTTTATTTTGATTAATTTATATTTTGTATAGACGAATACTTGGTTCATTGTATAACTCAATATTTGATTTTGTTAGTTTGTTTATACGTTGGTACTTTGTATATAATAATGTTAAAAAAGTGTGGAAATAAAATAAATCAAATCAAATCAAATCAATTCCGTAATAGCCAAGTATAAAACAACAAATAATTACAATATGATCCATAATATTGTAAAAAAATGAAAACCCAATATTTTGTACCATAGGCAGTTGCCTTATGTGGCTCTAATAATTTTACAAAATAAAAGACAGGAGAGTGAAAAAGAGAAATACATAAAGCATAGGCAGTGCCCTCTCCCCAATAACTAAACCCCCACTAAATGCCCCACTGAAACATCCTAGTATGCAAAATAATGTACTCTTTTTGGTTTTGAGGAACAGAAAAGAGAAATAATGGAAAGGGTATTCGTTATACTAGTTTGCTGTTTGTGCTGCCTTTAACTGACTGACTACAGGCATTTTCCTCATGTTGTTTAATCATTCTGCCTTCACTGAGTTGTTAGAGGTAGAAGCAATCTCCACATCTTGCTGAACCTATATTGTTTTGTAGAATGGTTATTTCCTTATCTAATTACAGTTATTTAATACCTTATATTTTTCAGCTAATACGCGGAGGCATCCGTGACTTTGAGTTTACGTACAACCTGCCACACGCAAACTTCAACCCCCGCCACGTCATCGATGAGGAGGTTGCTGAGGAGGAGTAGAAGACCATTCCATTATTTCAGTTCAGTGGTGCATATATTCGTCTTCCTCAATATGAAGAATGGACACTCGCTAAAACTATGAAATGAAAATATTTGTACATCATAAGTCTTCTTGTCTTGCTAAATGCAAATTAAAAACTTGTTTATGTTTGCCATAAAACCAGTATTGTAGATTATAATGTCACAGATTTAGCTAAGTAAGTCTTATCAATGTCATAACGTGCGAAAGTTGCTGCAAGATAAGCTAGAAAAACAACAAGACTTTAATACTTGTAAGTCAAATGTGTACTATGCAACAACAAAACATTAATTCTATGCAGATTTGCCTATCTCAATTTTGTTTGATATACAAAATAACATATTTCTAGTACATGTCCTTATTTCAAATTTCTACTGTTGCTTTTCAGTTTGTTTGACCCTCTGCCCAACATAAATGTATAGTTATCTTCTGTTTTGTCATTGTATAAGTAGAAAAGGTATAATTGAACAAACATACTTAGACAATCTTTCTTTTATGCGTTTAGGAGCAAGTATTCTTGGTTTTCTAGTATAGTGGATCTTTTATTGTAGTGAAGCATAG